>OMNV01013058.1:24722-58258 GCA_900303265.1 Brotula barbata
GGGGGGGTTACAGAGCCTCATTCATTTCTGACATATCATGTTGATATTTGACCACAATACTATACAGACAAAGCAAGTATGGTCTTCATAATATTTAAATTGACCCGGTTAATGCAGTTGTTTGCACCTCTTCGTGTAGCGTGCCATGTCCCAGGCAATGTAGTCGATGCAATGGTCTGGAGGGAGGAACTGATTGAGGTTAAGTACAGCAGGGTACAACTCTTCACTCAGAATCTTCTCGTGTTTCCTTTTCTCCCTTTTCTATGGCACAACAGAGACATGCATCACATGTATGACTTTTATTCTGTTATCAAAGAATGTGCCATTTTATCAACATTTCAGTTACTCAAAAAGGTGCTACGAGATTACAAAATCAAGTGAAATGTGGGGATATTGTTGTATTTGATGCATTCACCAGCCCTTTTAGTCAGATTACATCTTATCCTCAGTGATCTGAAAAAAATATAGTTGTGAGCAATGATTCATTATGTCCATGCCCAGTGGGTCATAGATGCACAGAGCTGGGAGTAGATAAAGTATTGTCCGATATTCAAATATCAGTGTATGTAACTTTGTGCAATTGAAAAGAAGTTTATGCTGACACTACTATGTATTTAAATTTAAGTTAGCTTGCCAATTTACAAAAGTAAAAACAAACATGAAGTGATATAAATTTTGAGATGAGGCATACATTTGGGATGGCAAACTAGACTCACTATTTTTCCTGAGAATTAACAATAAATGTATGACTAGCAAGAGAAATACAGATATGAAGAATAAAAATAATAAAGATGACCCTCATTAAAAGTCTATTTTCAGACATAATTTTTTTTCTGCTCATGCCCTCATCCCCAAATTTCACCTGTGAATTTGTTGGACAAAATATTAGAACCACCTTTCAATAAAATGCTGTCCAATACAATGTATATATAACATACAAATTTTCCTGGTGTGGTATAAATAGAGTTGAGCTCATATCAGAACAGCATTCAAATGATTCTAGTTTGTTGTCAATATGTACATACTTAATGCATTGTGCGAAATTTTAAATGATGGTATCCAACTTGCACTTTTACATAAAAAGTGATATGTTGGTCACATTTTTACAGCTGTAAGGGCAAGAGACTTATTTAATGTACAGGTTTCTCTGGCACATTTTATGTTTCACATTTCAGTTTCTTCCAATATTTTCTTGGTTCCACTTTTTGTGCGCGTTGATTTTTAGTTGGGTTGCGTAATCCAATTTTTGAGGAATACAAAAAAAGAATGGTGTGTGCCAGGGTGTGTGAACGTTATTTCTAAAACCAGTAATTAATGATTTCTAATGAAATGAGATGGATAGGTAAATGAATGAAATGCAATCATAGGCTTGGCGAGGTCCTCTCTTTCTCTTGATGGTAGATCCAAATTCAAACGTGCATGTTTTTGCGTTGGACAATCACTGTACATTATTAGCAGGGCGACACCTGCCTTACTCACTAGTGTTCTAACATCACATGGCTGAAGCTTTTGTGCACCACTGAGGTCTGCAATTGGTCTCTTGTCTCATGGCTCCCCTTGTGTGAGACAACGTGAGTTTGAAATCCTAGCTACACAGAGTGAGTGTATAGGGCAGTGGGAAAAAAATGGTTAGGGACACAAAGAAATGGTATTTTTCCTTAAATTTCGCCTGAACAACCTTGGACTTCAGTGTTCTGATCTATTGTGTTTATGAATAAAAAATTGCTACACTGCTGACTGCCTCTAAGTTAGTTTAGTTTACTTAAAATACATAAAGTTTAATGTCAGGAAAAATACAAAAAAAACACAAATATCTTCATGGTGTGTAATTTTCATATTGGCCAGTAACAGCTTAGGAGCAATGGCTGCGCTGTGACTCCTTGTTCAAATAAAAATACAGCATACAATGACTGAGCAAATTTATACCAAACAAATATCATAATTGCTGGCAATATGCAAGGAGGAGCTTATCTTTCAGGCCCGTCGAGTATCCCGACAGGCTCGAAATATTTCATTCAAATCCACTGAAAAACACCACTAGTATTTCCTTATTTGTGAAGCCAATACTTAATTATAACTGTAAAGACTGCCTGTGTGTCAAATGAGGGATGTGAAAGATCTGGTTCAGACTCCCTATCCTAAATATTACCCCTTAATTCTTGTATATTTACGATATTATTTTATTTTTTTCCATCAGTGGTCCTAATACTCTGCTGTAACTTAGCTACTTATTGAAACTAATTTACAGTAGGCCACATAATCTCATATACTGATCTGAAGCTGCATTTCAGTCCTGCGATTTGTCTCACATTTCCTTGAGCCCACAGAGGAGGTCTGCGGTTAGACGCTTCTAGTCTTTTTAGCTGTGAGGGTTCCGAGTCTGGTCTTTGGGCATATTTCTTAAACATAAGAGGCGGGTTTGAGAGATAAATTCTTTAATTGTTTAATATAAAGGATGCTCCTGCATAATCCAAGAGGCATCACCAACTCACATTTTGTGTTGTTAACAGACAATAAAGACTAACTTAAATGAAGCTGGGCAAGAAGAAATAGTTTTGCACAATATGGGACCAATAAATCATCACTAAGCATACTATTGTCTTGGAAACTATGAACAGGAACACTACAGTCCACTCCAATTAACGTAAGAATAGGCGAGCCACACCAAAATATGAAGCTCGGTGTGCGTGTTTGCGTGTTTGCGTGTTTGCGTGTTACCTTGACCAGGTTCAGGATGATAATTGGTGAGCCAAAACGCTGGAGCATCTGATCAAAATGGAGGGCAGCGATATGTGCATATGGATCTGCTTGGTCCACTGAAAGAGATCCAAAATAAATATTTGATGCATTTGCTGAAAGTATCATATGTTAACAAGTATTTGAACAATCTGCATGAGATTGGATAAATCAATATACCTCTTACAGCATTTGTGCCATTAATAATAAATATACAGTACTACCTAGTTTTGAGATGTAAAAGGTTTTTCCTATTGTGCCCATCAGTGTAATGTGAAATAGTGGGATAAGACATTGAGATGCATAATTAGCTCTTGTTTTGTCAAAATCAGATCACTGGTTTGTGAGCCAATACACGTGGCAGTCCCCCTTAGGGTGATCAGAGCCAAGCTTCAACAATAAGATCGGAAAACTTGTTTGCATCCTCTGTCCACATTCAGCACCATGTAAACACTCTGAAAAGCTGAAAACACAGGTCATCAGTGAAGATCGGTTTTATCTCATAATGAAGCCAATACAACTGCTTCACTGTGACAAAGCAGCTCCTACACTACAACAATGAGCACCACACTTAGTAGACTAATTTACTTCTGACCTCAGCATCCAATCCTGCTCATTGTTCACCCTCTCAGGCACTCTTTCCATTTTCTTTCTTTTTGTTAGTGTTTATTTTAAACTTTAAACTGTCCATTTGCTGCACATGTGCAGCCCCACACCTGCAGCCTGACATCAAACTGAACCCATCAAACAACCAGAAGACAGATCAAGCAAAGTAGGTCACACAACGCCACGGTTTATCCCACATGGCTGCTTGCTGACAAGCTCAAACCACACAAACATAAGAACGTCGTCTTGGCAGCACAGTGGCATGGTGGTTAGCACGGTTGCCTCACAGCAAGAAGGTCGTGGGTTAGAATCCCGGGGTTGACCTCCACACCTTCCTGTGTGGAGTTTGCATGTTCTCCCCGTGTCTGCGTGGTTTTCCTCCGGGCGCTCCTGTTTCCCCCCACCCACAAAGACATGTGTGCTAAGTTAATCACACCTGCCATTGTCCCTGACCAAGGCAAGGTGTAAGATATGGTGTTGGTTCCCCGGCACTGTTGTGTGTGTCTTTGCATGATGGGTTAAAATGCAGAGAATTAATTTCCCTATGGGGATCAAAAAAGTATCTTTCTTTCTTTTCTATATTTCTTTCTTCTTTTCTTTCAACTTCAGTCTCATTTATTATTTGTGTTTTGTCACACGACCTCCCAGGCCCCAACTACATTTCAGTGTCAACAAAAAGAGAGACCATCCTGCAACATCCTCATCCTCTAGACAGGGAATATTGCTAATGATGATGAGGAAACTCGCTATTTCATTAAAGTCTTCTCCTTCACAACCAAGACTTGTACCCACTATAGCACTGTCATAAAGACATTATGTAACAATGGCTACTGACATTAATGACAGTGACAAGGCTGATGCCTAGTGCCACATGAACAAACATGTCCTGAACACAGGCAGAACATAAAGGTGCACGATAAAAAAAATTATTTTAAAATGCTACAGTAGACATAATTACATTAGAGTCAAATATAAGGATGGGTCATTTTTTGATTAGATTACGATTAGTCTCATTGGCAGCTATAGATGGAATTAAAAAAAAGCTACATTTTGAGGAGCTATTTAACACTGAATCATAATAAATGACTTCAGAAAAACATGGAATAGCTGTCATCGATAGTAACCCCAAGTTGGGAATAAATAACTTTACAGCATCATAGAAAAGGGATTCCTGAAACCAAGAAATGTGACGCCTATTCTTGTCCAGATGGCTATCCTAAATTAAGAGACTATGTACTGCATGTATGTATGGATGATATAGCATTTCAAGATTCTTTCGTTCCTGCCAGATGATGACACATTCTCCAGACTCATCACTGAGACTGCTGCTTTGGAGAAAATTAGATACGCATTATTAATTTATTTTTGTGATTCCCTAGTTGCATTATCTGCAGTCAGCAGATAAGAGCATAAGAGCTGCTGCTTAAGTAGGAGGAAATTTTTACATTTTTGTAATTTTACCTTACACATTGTACAACACATTGCTGTTTCCCATACATACTGTGAATCAGTTTTCATGCAATACTGATATTTAGACATAACTAAATCTTCCAGAATTCAAGAGCATAAAATGGTATGAGATCAAATACAATCAGATGAAAATGAATAGAACTGGGACTTTTTGAATGGAAAATAACACGGTCCATAAAACAGGAGATCAGCCTTGATATCCAGCACTGGATATCAGGAAAATTATACTTAATAGTCCTACTAAAATGTTTTTTTCCGATACTGGAAGTAAAACATTCAACTACAAGAAGAATAATTTGAAATAGAAAATGCAAAAATACAAATATAAAAAGATGGCTCTCATGCAAGCACTGGCAACATAAGCCAGATGACAATTAAGTTGTGTGATTACAGAGTTATCAATAGGAGTAAAAAAAATTATTTGGATGCATCTTGATTCTCAATTTGACGAATCCATGATGGCAAGCAGATGAAAGATCTTAGAGACACGGTAAGCGTCTCTATTTGACACAAGTACATGTCATCTAAGGATGAATTCTAGGGCAAAACAAATACACCTCATCTCAGAAATCTATTCATCTACTTTCAGCACTGGTTTCATGTTTTATCCCTCTAACAATGGCAAACAAGAATGAAAACCAGGGGGTGGCTTTGGTGTTCTGTCTGATTATTTTCCTCTCTACTACTAGTCTATTGGACTAATATTGGAAACACTGGCTGAACTCACTGGAGACGACTGGACGTCCCTTGATGATCTTTTCAATTTTGTGTTTTCCTGGTCTACATGACTGAACTAGAGTCGAGTTCATCTCGCTTATGTTCAACATTGCTCTTCTGTTGCAACTGAACTTCCTAATAAATACGTATGAGGAATATTTTGGTTTATATACACACTGTATTAAAAAATTAGTTACAATAGAAAAATGTACATTTAATCTGCAATTAAGTTTTGAATCGTTTGACAAACCTATGAAATCCAAAAGTTATCATTTGAAAAAATAAAGGCTTTTTAAAAATGATTTCTGAAGGCATATTCATTTAGCCTTTCTTGCATTATAATAAATACAGAGACCTTTAGTCTGCCGCTGTACTAATTAAGAAATGGAGAATTGTGCAACGTGCTATGTCACTTGTGGTATTAAGTTTTTTGTGATCTACATCTGCGTACAGATCAACCAAATCCAATTCTCCAGTTTTATATGGAAAGGTAAATAATTTCAAAACAGCCTGTGCTAAAAACCTTGGTTCAAAACCTAGGTAAGCTCTACATTACACAATACATTACGCCTGAGGAATAATATTTGAATAGATGAACAAAAAATGAGCTGCTCATGAAAAACACAAAACAAGAAAGATGTCTAAGGTATAGTAACATTCTTACATCGTATTGGGGGTTTTGGCATCATGGTGGAAATGTCCTGGGACCAATAGAGCGGGACTGAGCCGCGCACCTGCACGTAGGAGGAATAACTTCCTGCCATGAAAGACATAACGGAGGCATCATTGACTATCTGCTCCGTCTCTACCTCATTGGCTACATCACCCTGGAAACAAAAGAAAACAAGGTGGAACTGTGAACAAAGTGTTTCATTGCATGCCAGAGGGAATAATTTGCCTTATTTGCTCTGTTCTCACTCACCCAAAGGCTATTTCTCTAATGACCAAAACTGAAGGTGGAAAAAATGCATACTACAGCAAAAAAATGTAAAAATGCAACAAACCTTGTCTATGAGGGATGGTAAGTCCTAGAAAGAGGGTCAATCTGATTTTCTTCAACAACTGCCCCATCATTCTATACATATTCATGACAGTATGTCAAATTAACCCCCTATAACCAAACTGATTCAACTCAATCATCTTGTTGACTCTCATTCCCTGCTTCCTTTAGCTATTCATCCCTGTTACCTTGGCAACCACTGTACCTCGCAGTTGGCTCCTCTTTTCAGGAAGCGGGTTCCAGCAAATTTGCTGGAACGCCTGGCAATGAGAGTGATGTGAACCGGTCGGCCATAGATGAGAAGCTCTGTAGTTGTGGGTAAAGGAGCATTACCACTAACACAAGTTTATAAAACACATGCACATTGGACCTTGTGTGCAATAACACAACATTTAATTGTCAAAATAAATTTGTTAAAACTTTCGAAACATACAACTTCCCTTATATCCATGCAAAAATTTGTTTTTACAATGTACCATGACCTCGAACTTGCCACAAAAGTAATATGGAAACATTGTGATTGTTCTTATGATGTGTGCTACAAAAATTATTTAATTGAAATTTGTGCTATGACAGCTGATAACGATAAAGCAGCTGAAAAGAGTCATTGAGCTAAAAATTGAGGATGGATTGAGGATAGGCTGCAAATTCAAAATGTGCAGCTAAAAAACATAGTCACAGCATTTAGTAGTCCTCCACAAATCTTTGCTTTATTGTGTGGATTTGAAAGCTGGTATACAAGATTTAACTGATAAAAATAATCAGGGGTAAAATATCAATGAGTAATGATTTTGACTTGTAAGGCACATTCTACATATTTTACCCTGCTCCGTGTGATTAATGTACAGGGGACAAAGTATAGGTAGCCTACGGCAAGCTTTTACCATCATAGAACAGACTGTTCACTCAGTTCTAGCCATTCCCAAAGCACTAGTCTGGTGCCAACTCACGCGTCAATACTACAAAAACTTGTTGCAGAGAAAATATCTGACGTCAAGCTTTTTGGGGTATGTGGTCTGTGTCTGATTGTCTGAAGAGCATAACTAGATTATTTTTAAAGGAGTCAATTTACTTTCAGTATGGTTCAAGCACACACTATCTGGTCTGTCTGTATTTGCATGAACATCCCCTCCTTCAATAACTAGGGGCCTGTGTACACGCAGACACGTGCATACATAGAGTTGAATTAGGCTGCAGGGATTTGGGATGAAACAAACATTGTTTACCGTGTACATCACATACTTTGATGGAGTACACGTACAGTTCAACAAATAAGATGGTGCTGAAAAATGAGGACAACAGCAGACAGGGGACACGTCGAGAGGGACACAGCTGTCTTGTACTAGAGAGTATGAAAACTCTATTAAAAACACTATGTAATCTGTATAATTTGTTTTGATAACAAAGCACTTTGAGATGAGTTGTTTCAATAAAAGCACAAGCAGTTTTGCAATACTGACAAGACAGATAAGAAAACTATTAAAGGATACTGGATTGGCCACAAAAACCGTGGATTATGTACATGAGCCAATCATGATGCACTATGTCCTTGACCCGTTCCAGCAATTTCCCGTTCCAGACGTACTTGTAGTACGGCTCGTTCTGGAGGCCATAAACCACTGTGGCAGAAAAACAGGAACACATAAAACCTCTGGATTTTACTGGGATTACACCAAATTATCAGTTAGAAAGCAACTAAAGGAAAAGACAGCTCATCTGTGGCGATGCAGGATGTGGAAAGGAATATATTTAGAAACATTAGTATTAAGTTACTGTAAACAGGATCAAGTATGATGTCATTAATAGTGTTCGCAGGCAAATACCCGTGTATTGTTTCCAATCTTGCCCAAATGCAGCTAAGTTACAGGCTCATATTAACTTCAGAAAGAAAGTAGAAAACATCAAACATAATCTATTATCTATTAAATGACACATTTAAGACATAATAAGTAGCTCACAAAACAAAACTTGAAGGATTGTACCACACTGCACATTGCAAATTTGTAATTAAGAACATGTTCTTCTAAAACATTACATAACATTTTACATAGCTGGAGACGATATGTGATGTTCAAAAGAAGTTTGTCATTTCTTGCATTTAAAGGCTGCAAATTTCAGATGTTGCTGGCTCCTTGTGTCCCAGCTTGAACTACACCACCAATACCACATCTTGGATCAAGCTTATGAATTAATCCATAACTGTGATGGATTACCCATTTCAAACTAGTTTTAAATCTCTGCAATCTGCTTTTCACTGCGTGCTGAAATTGATGAATGCCAGTGATGCCTGAGAGGTATGAAATTGATCTAAAAACTCACACTGCACTTCAAAAATGTCAACAGTAGTATGAAGTATATGTCAATGATAGTCGATTCCTAAAATGTTCTAAACCATTTTGTGATGCTGTAATGGCCCTTTCACATAGGACGCTGTGTGCACTGCCCCCACCACGGGGCTGAGCTCATTGAAAAGCAAAGTGGTAGGCATGAACAGCACAGTGTGTGCACAAAATCCTAACGGAGAGACAAGTTTGGTGTTGGTCCTGGTTTGGCTGGAGAGATTGCAAACGCTGGCAGTGAGAATAAAGTGAAAAGTAAAGTTGTACATGTAAAAGAATGTATGTTTTTTAAAGCAACAGATGAAAAAAAATGTATCATTGTTAAAGGATTGAAGAGTAAAGAGTCAGCAGAACTTATTACTACTATTACTACTTATTGCCAATAAAACTTAAAAAATACATAATCAGAGAAGCACAATCGTCTTATCAATCAGAGAGGTAGCACTCTCTTGGCTAAGAAGCTACCTAGAGAATAGTAATCAATATGTGCAATTTCGTTATGTTAAATAATAACTACTGAAGCTTTATGAATGAGGGGTTCATCACAAGGTGACCTGGTGACGGGTTTGATGATCACAATCTATAGATGGGTGTACAATCCAAATGATCACTAAAACGTGATTAAGGATTCACAATACCATTTTGAGAGAATAAGGAAAAGCCTATTTTAACTTACCTTGTGTGGGGAGCCCTTCATCCTCAAAGATATCAAAGCTGTCCTGCTTGCTTGGTGTGTGAACCTCTTCCTCAGTTGTGGAAGCTATAGTTGACAACGACTCATAAGGCCTCTGTAACAATGTCAGGTTGTACTGCAACGAGTGGCTGAGGTCATAGCTGTAACTGCAGGGGACAACAGTAAGGTATAGACTAAACAATCTCATACTGCATTTGAGATTTGGTCAAACGTGAGCTAAAACATTTGCACCAAACACTGTAAAATGTTTATAATAATGAACATCAACCATCTATGGTAAATGGACTGCATTTCTATGACGCTTTTATCCAAAGCACTTCACAAAGTTTGCCTCAAATTTCACTCATTCATACACTCATTCACACACCGACAGCCAAGGTAGCCATGCAAGACCCACTTGCTTGTCAGGCGTTAAGATCTTACTCAGGGACCTTTGACATGTGTCTTTGCCTCCTGTGACTGTAAACTACTTGGCTTACCTAAAGTAGAAATTGCTGGAGAGATCGACATTCTGAAAGATCCGCACATATCTACAAGAGCAAAAAAGTCTGTCAAACTTACATATGAACTCGAGAAACATATTTTGGCATGAAGTGGTAGCTAGTTTTGTTACAATGACTCAAATATGTTTTTCCCTGTGCGATTCAAAACATTTGCTGAATAAATGTAATCTTGTAATTGTTAATGCAGCAGTGGTAAATAAGACTGAATGGAGAAGCAGTCTGTAGAGGTCTATCTACAATATTGTTGACCTTGAGCATTAGTGAGTGTGTACTTTGACAAGACGAGCAAAATCAGTCTTAAACAATTGAAACTGATATATGGCCTACTGTGTGCTGCTTTGCACTGTTCTTAGCTGCAAATATATTTCAGACCGATTACGGTTGAACAAATTATTGTGGTGCTGTGCGAAAGTTCATGTTGAGACAAAAGAAGAAAATGTCCATAATATTTTGCTAGTGTATGTATTTGTTTCTTATAATTTTTATGAGATAAAAAAATAACATTGGGCCAAAAGACCATAAATATCAGTGGTACTAATCTAGAATGAGTGCAAAATAAGAAAATGAGAAGGTACCTGGCCTCGTCGGGGTGTGTCACTCTGACTGAGTCATTGGGGATATAGATCATGCTTGTATCCTCAATTTTGTAGATAGAGTGACCTCCAATATCAGCCATCTTTCTGCGCTTTGTGATCAACACAATGTAGTAACCCTCAAGGAAACGTACAAATCCTGTCCATTAAAAAACAAAAAGTAACACAAGCAATTTCAAACAAATTGTGTTAAACCAATGAAATTGACAAAATACTAAGTCAAATGCAACCAATATTAGTGGTAAGAGACAAAATTTAAGTTTCGGATTATTCATACTAGTGTCAAATCTTTTCGATGTCTAGCGAGTTCTTTTAGACCTTTTGTAGAATTGTGCTTCTGATTGCATAGATACCTCTGCCCATGTGTGTTGAAGGACAGAAATGGTTACTTGGTGAACTCATTCATTTGATGAATTTAGGTATGAACTGACTTACCCTCATTGGTGAATGGGAGACATTTTTCCAACCACGATAAGACTGAACATACTAGCGATAGCCTTGTTTGAGAGCCAACCCTATTTCCACAGTGCAGCACAACCCACATAATATCCTTTCAGTCAATGCTCTGCTGACTGGCAGATAATTTCAATATTGTTTCATTGTGTTTTTCCTGTCAGACATGGCTACGACTGAACCATTGAAAATGAATAAAAAATATACTTACAATAATGACAATGATTATATAATAGGAAATGTGTCAGGCAAAGTGGTTACATTGTACTTCACAGGTCACATCGATCTTTTATTCTGTATGACACAGTGCCATTGCCAAAGAGCTGCTTAGGAAACAGAGATTGCATCAGGATAGGATGGAAAAAGGCAACTCATTTCATTAAGGAGATATTTCAAATTCAAATTTATTTATATCAAGTCATAATCTGTGTGTGTCACGGAGACCGACATCTACTACTTCAAGGAGGACACTTTTGGAATCATTCCCTCAAATATACAAATATGGTTTTTATTAAAAGAGGCAGACCCGTGAATTCAAAATTAGACATGATACTTTTATGCACTGAGAGAGCCTTGTCTGTATGAGTCAATAAACAGTAGAAGGGTGAGTAAATTGTTGCCATAATTTCTACACTTGTTTTCAACACTGGACAAAAATTGCAACATGACGAATAATGCTAGGCAATCAGCTGCAATCACATCCAAGTGAAATGCTAAATTTCTGTGACAAATATACTGTATAAATCAAACAAAATTTTACCTGTCTTTAAAAATAAAATCCAATAAGGCCAAAGTTTTATGTGTGTTTCAGTTAACTTGCGAAAAAGTAGGTCGGGGCTGATGCAAGATATATGTAGTTCACTGCTCCTTCAGTTAACAGGAACACAACTGTTTTCATTTGAAGCAGTCATAGTTTTTACATTTACACCAGATGGATCAAATGAGTGTCATGCTTTTGTCAACAAAAGGAGAGAAGGTTAAACTAATAAATTCTTACAGAAAAAACACAATAAACCATGATGTTTGCCAAGTCTCGATGGCAAATTCTTTTGAGACATTGGCAAATTTCAGTCTCAGCATATGCATTCACTTTAGTTTTCAGGATATAACCCAGTTCTTGCAAATAGCACTACTATTGCCGTACTTACCCACAATGCCGCAAGCAGTCATAGCCCTAGACAGGCCTGAGGAACCTTTTTGGCCAATCTTAGTGCGGTTGCCCAGGTCAAGGCGCCCCAGTAACTCCCGCACCTCCAGCTGATTATACACATGCTGCAAATAGAAATGCACACACAGACAGAGCTGTAAGTATTTATTCTTGTTTGTATAGTTTCCATACTAACTATATTATATTGCATGAGATGAGAAAACCATACATGTGGTATTTCTTGTACAAATGTAGGCTGATGATTGTGGGGGAGCAATTTTGGGTTGATAATATTAAACTGAGAATAAATGATTGAATGCTGTTCTTGTATAAAAATCAGCACAGGATTCATAGACTCTTCATAACAACTGCAATCATCTGCAAAAAGATTGCGTTCAGTAAGACAATTTAAGCCAAAGACATTGCATCAAGGGTTTCCTGTTCCATGCTGTAGCTTGCTGGGGAGGCATCACCAAAAAGAGGGACACTGGACAGCTGGACAGACTGGTGAGAAGAGCTGGCGGTGGGCACTGTACTGTATGGAGTCTCTGGTGTCAGTAGCAGAGAGAAGGACCCTGGACAAGGTGATGTCCATCCTGGACAATGTCCACCACTCTCTGCATACCACCTTCGACAGGCAGTGGGGTTTGTTCAATGACAGACCGATGTCCCTGTCCTGCTCCACTCAGGATAAACTCAGGAAGTCTATGCTATACGCCTCTATAACGCTTGTCTGACAGGGCTGGGGGTTGCCAACACACACATGCATCCATCTATCTAAAACTCAAATTAGTTCAAAGGCCACATGCAGCCCAGTTTGATGTCAAGTGGGCTGCATCAGTAAAACCATAGCAAATTTGTCAGGATTACAACACATTTTCCACTACTGTCTCAACTATTTTTATCAGTTATTATTATTTAATTACGTCAGGAAAATAATATTTTACTGCTAAAATTAGTGTTTATTTGTTCAGTTATTATTATTGTACTGACCCGGGCATGTACAAGAGTACCCCTGGCTGGGCAGCCAAACACATTACCAGCTCGACTGCCAGTGTGCTTGAGAAGCGGAAGATAGGCGGTTTGAATCATGGTCCCTGCTCTGTTACATCGAAATTATGGCAGAAAAAAACACTAACCGAAAATGTGTTGAAATCCAGTTTAAATGGAATAACTCGTCTTGATTTAGTTACCATTTTTTACAGTGCTTCCATACCGTGGTCAAAAATTCTACTGGCAACCTGAGTGGAGATGAAACAGCTGCTGTTTTGTAGTATCGTGGCATATTTGTAATGCTGTGCAAAGTTTAGCACGTGTGCTGGGAGAGTGGACTGCAGCGCACAGAGCACAGATGTTGAGAGCACCATGGAAACACCGTGATTGAATTCTGTGCTCCCAAAGTCCAGGAATGAGGCACAAATATAACTACATAGCATAGTGCTTGTCTTATCATCATTGAATAGCAGTACATTTATTGCCATGACGCCTGTAATTTTGACATTTTTCAGTCAGATTGGACCCTTTGGTTGTTCCAGTTCTGGCCCGTGGGCCACGTTTGATTCCCTTGCAATAGATGATATCCAAATCCAAACACTTGGACGACTTCTTTTGTTTCACGTGTCTGATTGGAGTGTCTTCAAACTGTACAAAATGTGTTCACATGTCTGTCACAGAGCCCAACAGCAAATTACATATTAAACCTATTTTATTCTTTTCACATTGGCTTCCTGTTAATGTCAGAGTTTATTTTCAAATGATGGCACTCATTTTGAAGCCTCGCATTGCCAGCCTGCTCAATATGTATCCGCTAAAAACTAATCTGCTCAGATAGGCATTTGGTTAGGATACATTACTGAGCTCTACACAATAGTTTGCCTTTATACACTATAAAATTTTGCTTTATGGATGGTGGGGGGGAAACAGATTGAATTCTCTCATTTACAACATCTTACCATCAATTTATCATCACGCTCTCAAGCATCCGCACATTCTTTAAAATTCTGTGCAATGCCAATCAAATGAAAATAAACATTGTTTCTCATTGCAAGCATAATATTTACAGGAATGAGCCTGGGGTGACTGATATTTTGTCATAGATACTTCATAATAACAAACATAATCATAATGAAAAAAACAAAACAAATCAACTCACAGCTCATAGATCTTGGTAATGAGCAGTAGGGAGAAAAAATGAGGCACACTCAGCTCCCATCAGCTGAGCCGTCGTCCACAATTCTCTAGGGACAGACTGAGTGATTGTACAATTTCCCCCAAGGCGTACTGTACTGTATTACGTAAGAATATACATTAGCACTGTATTTACTCCGGTGGAAATTTGGCACTCACCTTATCATCAATTATGACCAAGTCCCTGGGTTCCGTGCGGTCAATCTTTAGGACCCTGTGTTTGGTCTGTGCATGATTGCTACCCACCAAAAAATACCTCTGGAAACAGAAGAAAAGCATTCATGTACTATTGTATATAATTCAATTGATGTCACTTTGGCCTTTGCAAAGTCACCTACATAACTGATAAGTGAACTCTGAAGTGAGTTGCTTAGTAGATTGCCTTGTACTGTAGTGTGGTGTGCTGTGGTGAATATCAAGTTACTCAAATCAGATCTAAATAGCGAGTTTGGGATAAGTAAAATTAAATGTATTAGATAAGACTTTAATTTGAAAAAGTAAAATTTGAAAAGCCAGCCACAGTTTCTGTTACCAAGAGCCAGGGTTGTACGTTATAGTTCCCTTTTTTGGACTTCACCATCTTCAAGTAAATTTGTCACATAAAAAGTACATCATTTTCTCTTCACAAAGTGACACCCAGGTAGCACACAATGTATCAGTGCCATGTTAAATACCAAAAAATGAAAAGATAAATCTGACATATTTTTAAAGGTAGGTACCCAAGAAGTAGAGAAGTTACAGTGCACAGTACAACATCTCTCTAATCTAATAAGGTCATTATTTTTTTTTCTCACACAGGGTTGCCAGATGGCATAAGAGTTTCTATCCACTAAAGATTATTGCGTTAGAACACCTTGTATCTGTACTGTCCAGAACCATTAGGGCCATTTTGTACTGTTCCCCGCTTTCTGGAAGTGTGGAACCAGAGCATTTTTGATTTACTTAGACAGACTGTTATACTGTATAAACTATTCAATACAAAGACCTGAAGAGTTGTTGAACAAATTGTTCTTACATGAGTGACACATAACAGCATAGGGGTCAGTTTTTTGGGCTTCATAAAGTAATTCAACAACCACAAGTGTTCAAATACTTGATTTCCCATGCTGACTGCCTCTTTTTTGTGTTCTCACAGTCTGTATTTGGTGAAGACTCTCCAAAATGATATTATCACAGTGGGAAGAGGAGTTAATAAGCAATTAACAGAAGGATGATGCACAAAAGGATTCCCCTCAGACAAAAAAAGAGGTGCAGAGCAGGGGCAACTTTCTCATCTACTGCCTCAGAGAACAATGAACAACTGACAACAACTAGTTTTTCAGAGCTATGTCAGAGAGGGGTGCAAATCTAGGTGAGCTTGAATAAACCTCTAAACTGGCTTTGGGAAACAACTTTCTGAGGGAACTGGCAGATAAAGTATAGTTGTTATGAATGCAAGAAATAGAGATGGCTTCGACTAAAGTTGCCAGCAGTTGGTGCCATAAGCCTTTTTACAAAGAAAACATCAGACTAAGGCGCAGAGTAGCAAACAACAAAAAGTTGTCTAATGCTGCCATCTTGTGTTCGCTAGAGAGTATTGAAGATCAGATTTCTCTTTTTTTTTCTGTTTATGTTAATGAGCCATGAATTTCAATGTTCAGCATTCAAATGCTACATAACTAGGCATTTGATATCAGCAACAATAGTTTGCACATTCATGGGAAATATGAAACCACATAAAGAACTGTTATTTGTACGTTTTTTTAACAGAGGCTGCTTGTTGCTGGAAATTGGGAAAACGTGTGCTTGGACACTGAAGATGCATATCGGACAAAGCTCCGTTGCAGCACATCGAGAAAGAGGAAATAATTTATCCAGGCAAAATTTATGAATGTGTGAAACCGTCGGTAGGCACAACTACTGGTCAAAAGCAAGTATCGTTTGGAATATATAAACAATACTTTCATCTGCACTAATAATCAACACATTATAAACATGACATGTTATGGCTCTGTGAATTCAATATGCAAAAGTTGTATGATTCTCTGATATCTTTATTAAACTTTATTTTATTTGCACGCGGGTATTTTATGGTTTTTTATTCTTAAAACCGGCATGCCTAGCGACTATAGATAAAAAATAAACGTTTTGGCTGAGGCAGACATATTTACCATTTAAAATGTTCATTGGTATGCACTATCCCCATCAACTAACTCTTTAAACCCTGATAAATCAATTGATAACCAAGTCCACTTTTAAGAAGAGTTATGTAAAGGACTTAAATAACCCTTTAAAGGGTCTTTTCACGTTATTCCAGAATGCATCCTGATATTGTTGGTATTTTTACAAAGTTTAATTGCAGGTGTAACAATGGATTGGATCCACATCATTAATGTTGACCACGCAGCGTGATTCATTTTTAATAGTTATTGATGACAGTGTCGTTTCTACTGTTACTGACTGAACCAAAACACAAATGATGTCAAACTTACGGCTCTGGTTTCGTACAGAACCATCCTCTGGATCCTGCTGATGACAGACGCTGACTGCGGCATGATGACAGTAAACGTTAATGTATCTTCAAGCTTGTCACAATCCAGGAGAAACTGTTAAAGCGCTGCAGGGTGAATATAGATACAATGCACAAATCAACGAGTTGCTGTGGAAAAGAAAAAAATAAATAAATAAACGAATATCCCCCCCAAAAGCAAACATTACTCCTTACCATGTTAGCTAGCTAAATATCTAGCTAGCTGAGTTAACCACGAACCTCTGCTGGGCTGATAATACATCGACCACTGGCGATTAAAACAACGTTTTAAGAGCGCCTGGACATTAGCAAAATAAATAAAATATGTTCGTATGCTACCAAGTGTTTCACAATAACAGGACGCAAACTACATTAATCACAGTCATGTGACTGTCACGAACGGCTGCTTCTCGGCTGGTACGGAGCATCGCAAAGTCCAAACAGATCGAGGAGCTGAAAGTGCGATTCATTATGGTGGTAGTTGAGAAAAAATTCGTAGTCATGTACTTAATCGCGAGTTGACAAGTTTCCTTTTCTAATAATCAACAATTTCAATCACGCACTTGAAAGCAAACACGTACGGGAACATAATACATCCGTTACTTTCAGCATTCGTTACAATTCAGTTATCATTAGCAGGCTGGTTGCAGTAGCCTCTGTTAGAATGCTCCGGTCCTCCTTAAAAGTGCTTGTAGCCTGTAGATGGCACTGTTTAGTGACTTTCAATTCAACTCCTGTACTATAAAACTGAAAAAATAAATCATACAGAAAATATTGAATGGAATTTAATTAGCTACGCCCCCGTTTTACTGGCAGCAAACGTCATTTTGAAGGTGTTCAAAATAAAGGGTTGGTGAAACGAATGGGGTAAACTGGGTAAATCACGTGATTTACGATGGAAACCGCCCACTGCAGTCGAACGCGTAGTTTTATGGCCGGAGCGTGACGTCACTCGAGTTTGGATGCCAGAACACCTGTGTGTCTTAACAGTATTATTTTTCTGCGATGAGCGAAAATGAGCCAATACCTCGAAGATTCAGAGGAGTGTGGGTGAGTAGAGTTTCTCTTCGTAGTTTGTTTAAACAGTTATTTCGGCACAGCAATACATTAAAACCACTTTTCTTTTTTTCTAGAAAGTTGCCGCAAAACGTAACTGAACTGTACATTAATATACATAATATTAATATTTGTATTTAATCGCTGACAATTTTGACATTCTGCCCTTTTATCTCTTTGCATTTGTGATCTGATGATCTGTTGTGTTAATTTTGTGTTATATGTAATATTTTGTTGCCTGCATTCTACATGAAGTGTAGTTTAAAATGATAGTTAAAGTGGCATACATTTTTATTCATTTTCAACTCAACTACAGGAGTAAATGTCCAACAAATGCTAGCCATTAAATAAAGACTAGACTATGAAACCATGAAATTTCCGTCAATTGTTGAAAGAAGTATTGAAATTTCTTGTTGATTTTATCCCATCTTTACTCACTGTATTAAATTGTATGAACGTGAATCTGGTTAAACGTTCAAAATGACCCAACAATGCCCCCTAGGGGCGATATGTCATTTAAGGTCAAGAGTCAGCTTTTGTTTACGGGCTGCTATGGTAACCATGGTCGGCTGCTGCTTACGGCTGGCTGGTTAACTGTGGTATGTTAATACATGACTGTTTAAAATACTAAGAATCATCGTGAAACGCACAAAATATTGGTAAGTAAATGGTGAAATCTTCAGGGTTGTGAATAATGTCAGCAACCTACGTCAAATAGCTAACCACCGTCTTGCTCTGTTATGTTTACATGTTGCAAGTCTATCGCTATATTAATATCCGTAAGGAGTTAAAATGGAGTGCTTGGTTGACAACTTTATGGAAGATGAAGATGAACGAGAGAAACTTCTTGCCAAACCCACGTGCTTCATCGTAGTGGGGAAACCGGTAACACACAAATACACACAGACACAAACTTAACCTAATCCTAACTGTAAAGCTCATCTTAAAACCAACTCTTACCAATGGTGAACCATTTATTGACAACCTGTGTCTGAATATATTGCAAATACACAGTACTCTCAACATTAATATTGTTATCAAGAGCTATTATATAGTATATTAGCGTACAAATTGTTACACAATAGAATAATTATTGACTTGAAAATTACTGACTTAATCCTTTGTCACAGGGTGTTGGCAAATCCACCGTGGCCAAAAAAATTTCTGACATCTGGAAGTGTATCTTGATTGATGGTTAGTTTCTGTTAATGAGTATTTACATTCCCTTAGCAATGTAAAGAACTTCAGACCATTCATTGGCTTTTATTTTCCAGATACAGAGCTACTTAACACACACATCAAAAAGATAACAAAGGAAAGCGCAGAGGTGGGTATCACAGAAGATGTTTCTTCAATATGACTCTTGATACTACATTATGATCTCTGACTTGTCTCGTCTCACTGTTTTAAGCTCTTGGAAATCTTATATGAGGGCAGCAGCGTATCAGAAGATTTGGTGCTCCACCTGATTCTTGACAGGCTTAAGTCGCCAGATGTTGAGCACTATGGTAATCATGAAAAACTTGGTTCAGTATTGACATTTAATATGCGGATTGACTGAAATCCTCTGAATTCCTAGACAAGAGTTGTTATCAAGTTCTTGAATGACAATTGCATTCTGTGTTATTTGATTGTGCATTAGTAAGTGTCATAATTCACTAAAAACACCAATATGCAAACTCTAGTTAGGTTTATCTTTGTATTGTTGTGCAGGTTACATACTGAGCTGCTTGCCATTCATGTCAGAAAATTGTCTAAATATTGAGGAGCAGATTGAGCTCATCAAAAATCTCAAGCTCACTCCTGATATCATCATCAATATCAAGGTTAAAGCACACTTCCTTCTTATTTGTTTTAAGTAACTCATATAACATCTGAATTTTGAAAATCCTGTTTGCGCCGCCAAATATTTCCATGTGCCTTGTTTTCTTCTAATCTTATTCATCCATCTTCTCTCAGTGTCCAGACAAAGATCTGATCCAGAGGCTGTCAGGTCTAAGGCAGCACCCACTGACTGGCCAGATATATGTCAAGGAGCAGTGGGAGCCCTATGTGATGGACATCAAAGCGAAAACCAAAGATGAGGGTGAAGCAGAGGAAGAGGAGGATCCGGTAAGCCCTAACATGCTTACTGTTGCCCCTATACTCTGGATTTCTTGTAATCATGAATGTTGATTTTTTATACCAGTTTGGGGAAGAAGACCCTCTCAAGGCAATGAAGGGGCAGATGGTGTGGACACCAAATCACTCAACCACAAATTCTTCTCTCAGAATCAACATGTATAAAGATAGCATGCTCAGACCACTGGAGGTAATTTCTTAGGGGCTATATGAACTACACACATGAACACAAACCTAATTCAAAGACCTGCCCCTTCCTCCAGTCGCCATATTTAATGCTCTATTGAACAGATGATAAGCTAGTCAATATTGATTCATATTTTCAGGATTATATGGCTAACCACAACCCCCTATACCTCTTTGAGCTTGATGGAAACACTGCACCAGAGGAGCTGCACTTGGTAAGACTCCAACCAAAAGAGTAGGTAGTTGCAGTGTAGTAGAAATCATAGTCTTGTCTATGACATTTTGATGGATCGTGTGCAAGTTTTTAATTTGTATTCAATGTCTCTCAGGTGATGAGTTAAGAAAAATTGAGACAGGTACAAAAATGTACACAAACAGGCTAAGTGACATTACTTTGTTCTTTGGTTCTCTCTCTAGATTGTTATGTCCCGCCTTGGGTCCATGTCAATAAAGCGTGTTTCTGTACCTGTCCTCCTTCACCAGAATGATGACGAAGTATTGCCAGATGAGATTGAAACGGTCTGCCATCATTAAATGTATTCAATATTTAATTTAGTTTAGAGAGTTTAGACTATAGACTATTTCAACAACTCACTTTTGAGCTGTAAATAAACCGATAACGCTAGTACAGGACTAAATGAAAAAGATATGAAAAAATACTTGTTCTGATTACCTGTTGATTGATTTCAAATTACGGATTGATATAGATAAAATAACCCTTAAAAACCTGAAACTATTCCAACAATTGAAACCATTTCTAAGTGTAATGTTTGTTTAACATTTTGTTTGTCTCTCTTCTAGGATGAGCTCATGAGAATAATGTGTTCCTCCAGGACAGTGGCTCCTGGCTTTAGGTGGAGAAGGAGCCGTTGGGGCCGAACCTGTCCTGTGGCTCTGAAAGAAGGCAAGCTGATTCAGGGCAGCCCTGAGTATAGTTTGGGGTAAGCGAAGTTGTGACCAGAGGACTCTTTCCGGTATCTTCAAATGAAAAGAATGAATGTATCAATCCAACTTGTCCACTCTATTCTATTCTATTCGATTCGATTCGATTTGATTCGATTCGATTCCTTTACAGCTTCCAGGACAAAATCTACATCCTCTCATCACAGGAGGCCTGTCGGAAGTTTTTCACAAATCCCAGACCATATTTACTTCCTCCAATGCCCAAACCCCCCTGCAAAGTTTCCATCATAGGGTACCCACTGTCAGGGAAGAGCACCTTATGTAAGCTTCTAGCCCAACAGAACAGAGTGGAGGTGCTTGACATAGAGGAGTTAATGCAACCAGTCTTAGCCAAGCTTGAGCAGGAGAGACTTGACAAAATCAAAGAAGAAACCATCCAAAGCACCCTAGATAGAATCAAGGCAAAGATGGAGATGGAGGGTTCACAGAGTTCGGGTAAGTTGAGCTTGGTGTGAACGCTTTTTGGTGCAATGCTTTACTTAAAGTAGATTCACTATCACCTGTACTGTATTTTTCCTGTATAGAAATTAAGAGACACCAGTGATGTATCCCAGTGTGTTGTAGCTTTCAAACCCTTGTTGAAGTTTTAGCAGTCAATGTGTGGGACTTTGTAACATTTCACATGTGTGAAAATTCTTCTGCTGTATCTAGTAACAGAAGATCATCCAGAGGTGACAGCTGCAGTGCTAGGTGCACTGGAAGAAGCCAAAACAAATCCTAACTTGCATCCTGAGGAACTGGAGAAACGTATAAGAGAGGTATGGTAAAATCTGAAACGCAACAGGTTCCATTCCATCTATTACCTGTAATATGTAAATGATGTGTGCCCTTCAGCAAGCCGGCATTAAAGCATTTGTAATGTTTTTCTCATTTCAGTCCACAGTGAAAATTTGCAAATGCTTAAGACATAGAACACTAAATGAAGGAGTGCACAATCTTACATGACCTATGCATGTGTAACCAATTTAACAAATTTATGACCTTGTGTGTATGATACAGATGTTATATATTGTGTAATGTCACTGATTTCAGATGTGTAAACAAGCAAGATGATAGATTTACGTATGCAGAATATACTGTAGATCTGAAAGCTGTGATACTAATAAGGTCAGTGTGACAGATCGAGGAGATGAACAGAGATGCTGATGGCAGCACCGGTTGGGTCCTCGACAACTTCCCCAAGAACCGTTCAGAGATGGATGTCTTACTCCAAGCCACGACCATGCCACACTTTCTATTCTGTGTCAGAGACACTGATGGGCATCAGGGTAGGACACATGGAAACAGAACACCACAATCAAGTTGATTTAATTTTCATGCATTTACTTCTTTTCTCATGCCTAATGTGTAGCATATGTTATACCTTCATATGTTGAACAGTGCTGAAGAGATTATATGAGTTGAACAAGGAGAGTGTTGACAAAGCAGTAAAGAAGAGGACCCAGAAGTCCCAGAGGTCTGTTTTTTTCATTTAATAAATCTGTCCTGGTTTGGTAGTTCAGCCTTAATTTTCTGCTTCTTTTCTTTACATTTTAGAACCCGTAAGGTTCAAGAGGCCAAGCCTGCAGACACAAAGGGAAAATTAGAGACAGTTGCTGAAGAAAGTGATGGTACTGTTAGTCCTTGCATTTATCCATATACAGTGTATTAGATCCATATCTTTTTTCTAACAAACTATTTTTCATGGTGCAGACACCACACAAGATAAAACACGGACACAAGCATGTTTGTTTGTTTTTTTATTTTTTAGATCACAAATGCAAAGTTGTACTGGCTCAAATATTAAGAAGCAAAATATCACCATTATGGCATAGTGAAGAGCCACATTTGTGTCAGACAGGCCTATGACAACTACTAAACCCTTCTGTTTTACTGAGCAATAATTGTGGTTATTTTGATACTCTCTCTCTGCCGTTCCTGCTTTCCTCTGAATAGCGAAAAACTGGAAGTTGGGTTATCCAGATGGCCCAGAAATGAATGAATACAAACAGCAACTAAGAGAGTTTGATGCAGAATGGGAGCACATGCAGACTGCTTTAACCATCAACCACTATGTTCTGGAGATTGAGGGAAAGAGCCCTGAGAACCTGCTCCAAGAGATGCTCGATCAAATGGACAGTGAGTGTAGCTGTATCAGATCTCTACATTTTCATGTTGATGGAGCCAGTGCAATACCAAACAAAATAGCAAAAAATAAGTCTTATTTAACTGACTTTTTACAATTAAACCTGTTATGGTTTTTCAATATTGCATCCTAAATTAAAAGGATTTAAGTAATACACTGTATGTATGACAGCTGTTTTTACATTCATAACTGCTATACATGTAAATTCTCCAGAGCCATTTAAGTACATTTCCTGGGAGGTGTCAGGGGTGGACCTGCAAGAAGAGGAGGAGGATAATGAAGCCTTAATGGAACTGGAGAAAGCTGAGCAAGGCACCGATGACATTGATGACACAAAGGAGGACAATGAAGTTAGTCAACAGAAAACACTTTTCACAGTAGAGGCCCTGTCCCATGATTTTTAGTCATTAAAATCTTTCTGTCAACATCAAACGTCATTAAATCAAACAAACTGTTGCTTTAACTTTTTTATATTATAACACAAGTATTTGGGATGTGGCAACTTCTCCCAGCTTCATATCACACCAAAAAATCTATTTTTTTCTTCTTTCCTCATTCCTCCTTGTTTTCTTTCCTTTCCTCTCTACAAATCCAGGAAGGCACAAAATCTAAGAGATTATTCAAGAGAATCTTGGGTGACACATACCATTTCTGCCCTGTGGCATTTAAAGATCATGATGTCCTTTGGCCCTGCAAGGATGAAATTGCAGCCAAGTACCGTGAGATGACCTACTACTTCTCCACAACGGAGGCCAGGGATTCCTTCATTCAGAACCCTGAACAATTTGTTGCACAGTCTGATCCTCTGAAGGTACAATGATGGTACATGATGTGAAACAGAGAGATTTGTACTAAGATAAACCTCTAACGCATTTTTTTCCCCTTTCTATCCAAGCCCCCTGCTCTCCGAGTCTTTTTTCTTGGGACCCGTGGGTCAGGAAAAACGACTCATGGACAGTGGCTTGCCCAGCAGCTTGGCATCTTCTATATTCAATACAGGGAAGTGCTCCAAGAGCTTATCATGGCCAAGACAATGTGCCAAGTGCTCCGTTCTGATGATGTTGAACCCCCAGAGGAGCCTGTTGAGGGCTTGGAAGAACTAACAAAGGAATCTAGAATGGAGGATGATGAAAAAGAGGACACAAATGACAACATACAAGATATAGAGGTTAGATTTGATGGCTCTGAAGTGTGTCTAAAGCTAGATTTTCAGTGTTTCAGTGAAAATTATACAGTGATGCCGCAACACTCAAAATGAGCATTTATTTGCTTATAGGCGGAAATGCCACTGACTGACGACGAGGCAGCCATCAAAGATTATCTATCTGATGGAAATTCATTGCCTCCAGAGATCCTTGATAGGGTCGTTGTGCCATACTGGAAACAGGAGCCATACAAGTACTGAACACGTGCACACATACAAACGCTGCACTCCTTCTGTCCGTCCTCAATAAAATAAAAAGTCCCACTCTCTTATCATCTCTTATGATGACATACACACACACACATATACTGTATACATATACTGTATATACTGTATATATATATATTAATTATCATACAATATCTTACAGGTCTACAGGTTTTATCTTGGAGGGCTTCCCTAGTAATGTTGATGAGGTCCAGTACATGGTACAGCGTTTACTCTTTCCTGACAATGTGGTAATCATGGATGTGGTTGTGAAAGATGTCCAGAAGCGCTTTTTGCCACAACGTTTGGAGATTTGGCGAGAACGTCGTGACCGCCGTGAAGCACAGCTGAAGCTCCTGCATGACTTGCGTCGCAAGATTTGGGTTAGTAAGTGAGAATGTGTTACAATCAGGGCTTGAATTACACAGTTGCTTTCGGGTGAGTCCTGTTTTCCGGTGTGCGCCACTACTTCACATGTCACATACACACATGTACATATTTCACACTAACAAGGTTACTGCGAAAGGCATTCTTCTATACTGCGGGCAGTTAATACTGTCAGTAACATTTCATATTAAGGAAGAAATTTAATAGCCTAGCCAGAGCAAACAAAAAACAAAAACACGAAACCAGATGTTTCAACAACTTTCTGCTTCTCATACACACCACTTCAAGAAGAACACATCACTTAAATCAAAAAAGCTGAGCATTATTTAGCGAAATGGTTTTTATCCATTGCGAAATGAAACAGCTGTGTGCGGCCGGCAGCTCCCTCTCTCTCCATCTGTCCCCCTGTGTCACGCTGTTGTTGACTGTCATCACTCTTTGTTGTCTTTGTTTGTCTAGTGAATCCAAATTGTCCAAGGCTTGGTTGTTTCCATTTTGACATTATGACTATCCATAAACCACTGAAATACTGAAGAAAAACACTGTATTTTTAATTAACATGCCCATTCAAATACCATGTGGACTCAGTGATGAAGAGTTACAGGTCACTCCGTAAATCTTGGGAATTGAGTGTAGCACCGCTATGGCCACAGCAGGAGGAGACACAGAATTGTGTTAACTAATAGAGACAGATCGGAAAATGGAATGTAATGAGAGAATAGACACACAACATTGATTTTAATTTCAGGAACCTTAATGCATGGAAAAATAAAATATAATCTGTAACAGAAAAGTGGACAGTCTTTTAAAGCTCCCCCTAAGCATCTCAGGGGAGGCTTTCAAGGGAGCTCGTGTCCTTTTCAGGGGAGCCGAACTCCCCTTACTGCCCCATAATTCGAGCTGTGGTTACAATCATTGATGTCCCATGTTGATGACTCAAAATTAGAGCCTGTCCTGGACAAAACACTGTGATAGTTTTTCTTCTGTGTTCTTTCAGTTTTTTTCAGCTTAGTTTTCTTGATACTTACAGAAACCACATTGTCGTAAAGTCAACTCTCTGCCTCTTACAAAGTTTAACTGTTTCTCGTATTTTAACATTAGGCCACTTTGTGCAGTCAGACTAATTAATGAGACAAATATTCTTGAATCATTCAAGTTCACTTACCAACAAAAAAAATCAAAAATGTGTCTGAGGTTACTGCCATTGTCCTTAACCAGGCAAATGATGATTGCAGCAGACAAATTTCCCAACAGGGGTCAATAAATACAGTATAACTTAAAATTATCTCAAAACATTTGCATTTAGCCACTGACCCACAGAAGGTGCCATAGTTCATGATTTGTTTGCTTCTTTATTATTGTTCACTTGATGCTCATGCTATAAAGACAGATTAAAAAAATGTATGTATAAATAGTGCTGTACACATTATGATGCAGACAGCAGCTTGGGAGGTCAACATGTTACATTACCCTAATGATTATTCTCTGCTGCACAGGAGGAGAACATTAACAAGAGGAGAGTTGAACTCCTAGAAAACTTTGCCTTCCAACAAGAAAATGACAGTGATGAGGACGAAGGAGTGATGAGCAAGGAAGAGCAAGTGGAGGCCATGCTTGTGGAAGAGTTCCCTCTTGAAGAGGAAGATGATACCAAAGAGGATGAGGAGAATGAGGAGGCAGCTACTGAGAGGATACAGATGGAGATAGAACAACGTTTTGAGACAGACGAAAACAACCTCATTAATGTGACGGTACAAAGATACACAACACCATGAAGGCGGTTAACTAGATAAACATGCTATGTTTCCATATTTGCATAAGATTGCCATTTGGGAAAGTTAGAATTGCTTTGGCATTATCCAGCTTTACTGTGGTGTGACAAATGTCAGCAAAGGCAGGAAGGTAAGAGTAAAACCTGACGCCTTACTATGAACTGTGGCATGCTTTTCTTGATCAGGAACTCCTGAGTCAACACAATGTAGCCAAGGTAACTATTAAGGCGTCAAGCAAGCCGCGGCTTGTGCGGTATCATCTCCTCCAGAAAATCCAGCCCTTGATGATCAACAGGGAGTCGCTCTTTCAAAAATGCCAACCCATCACATATAGCCTGGCACGTAAGCTTCTGCTCTTCAGTTACAAGTTTCACAGTGCCTTTGGCTGCTACGACCCTATTAAGGTAAGCATGACTCTGGAAGAACTGAGTTGTACCCTTAATGTATTACAACAACGGACAATGTTTTAACCCATCAACTACCCTTTCTTCTCTTTATAGTACAGAGAGGGAGGGCTGATCCAGCCCCTGCAGGGGCCAATGGATACACCACACCCTCTAATGTTCCACCAATATATCTACTTCTTTGCAACTGTGGAAAAGCGCAACTTATTCATGCTCAACCCATTAAAGTACATTAAGCATTCCAAGCCAACTCTGTGTCTCCCCATTCGATTAGCTATCACCGGACCACCCAAATCTGGAAAAACCACAGGTCAGACTCCATTGAAAAATGATCGATACATAGATTTAGCTTATCTAGCCTCTCTATGCTAATCTCTTTTCTGTTTTTGTCCATTTTGGATCCCTATCTTTCACTTTTGTCTCCAGTGACACAGATGTTTGTGCAGAAGTATGGCTTAGTGCGGCTGTCCATCGGCAGTGTTATTCGTCTGGTGCTTAACACTCAACAAAACACTGATCTGGCTGTCCAGATGAAAGCACACCTCTGCAAGGGCCTTGTAGTGCCTGATGAACTAGCCATTATGTGTCTGGAGGTGGCGCTGATGAGCTTGATCTGTAGCACTAGAGGGTAAGGCATTGTGTTCCACTTGTCTTTCCCTCTGCCCTCTCTCACCGTGGTACTTCCAATACCCTTAAAATGCTTCTCACATTTCTTGCCGAACATCTCAGTACTGAGCAACACAAACCCCCAGAGTATCTTATGATGCATTTTTTGTGCCATATCGATAAATGTCCTTAGAAACGATGTAACCCACGCCGCCCATCCACCATAGTATTTTCTTCTAATCTGTGAGATGATGACAAAGGAGAAAATTATGTAATTTCCACTCAAATCAGAAAAATATCATAATTGTTGTTACTTGTCATATGGATATACAGGTTTACAGAACTATATTAATGTGTTCTGGGTACCGGTGCACATACAAATACAATTTGTGTCCCGTTATTAAGGAGATTTCGGAGCTAATTGATTTTTATTTATATGTTTAGTCATGGTATGGTTGGTTGGTCTAGATAGATATATGGAGCTGTTGTAGGAGAAACTTATTTCTAGTTTTCTAGTTTGTGGAGATATTTATATGTTTGTTATTTGTTGTTGTCGCACCTATTCCAGGTATGTGTTGGATGGCTTCCCAATGACACTTAAGCAAGCACAGCTGATGAGTGCTCGGAGCATCATCCCCATGATTGTGGTTGAACTGCAGATAGATACAGAGGAGGTGCTAAAGAGAGGCCTAATTGACAAGATGAAGCCCACCAAGTCAGAGAACATACATGCAAACACACATAAATAATATATGACATCTGTGAGCTGTTTAATATCCCCTTGTCCTTTTCCCCCTCTCTCACCATCATAGGCCTCATCTGATGCATGACAGTTGTGAGATACTTCACATCCGTAACTCCTGTTACAAGCAGGAGATGGAACATATAAGAAAACACTTCCAGCACCAACATAAGAATTGGATCTTGCTCGACGGGTTAAAGAGCAAATGGTGGATATGGGACAACATTGTAGAGGAAGTCCGTGTCAGCGTGAAATATACACAGAGCTATATGGAGAGGACCCGACGTGGTAGGTTCTGTTTAAGTTGTTTACTAATGTGTGCGGAAGCCAGTGTGCGGATAAGTGGAAAGAAACAAGAACCATTTGAGAAATTGAAAAATAACACTATCTCACTCTGCCTCCTCAGATGAACAATAATAATTTTTCTATTGTGCAGGTTATGCAGCCTGCATCAACAGGATGTGCATCAGCCCCAAGGAGCTGCACTGGCGGCTTGGGGAGTTTGGACACTATTGTCCCGTCTGCCTGGCTCTACATTACCACCTGATGGACTGCACGGACATTGCATCAATGGTGCACGCAGCGGAGTATAAGGGGAAATATTACAGGATGTGTTGTGCAGAACACTTGGAGGTCAGTGCTCTGGATCTTCACTTGACTACAACACTTGCACATAATATTCTAAATACAATTACATATTGTAGACAAATTTGTTGTTCAGGCAAAATTGTCTTGCAAAAAGTACAAATATAATAACCAATTTAATCATGAGTAAAGATAACTTACTCTCAGGTGGCCCTCTCTGTCACAGCTGTTCCTGTCCACTCCAGATCAGTTTGTGGCCCCTGGCTGCCCACACACTCTCCCAGAAGCTCACCTTCTGCCAAGGAAGCTGAGTGGGATTCAGTTGAAGAACAAGTTCCCCGTTAAAGCTGAGTTGAGGGGCTTCTGTCCTGTCACGTACCTTGATGGAAAGCAGAGGTACACTGTTCACTCTCATGCAGCTCACATCTGCACCCACTCTCTTACTGGGAAGCAGAGAAAGCAAGTGCCAAAAAACAAAATATGCACATGACTGTATTCTGCAGGGAATTATATCTCCATATACACATGATTTGTTACAACAGTGTATCTTTAGGAGGGACAGGGGAGTGTATGTTTCTTTTCTTTCTGTTTATCTTTTCGATAAAGTGTTACAAACACAAATCAAGTGAAAGTTGCAGCATTGCAGATACACACCCGTTAGCACAATATTTGACAATTTCTTTGAAATTTAATGTTAATGCCAAAAACAATGTTGAACAATATTGAATTGTTTTTCTGTTCTGTTCTTTTCTTTCTTCATATATTCTTAGATATGAAGCCCTGGTTCGAGGAAACTCTGAGTATGCTGTGGAATACCGTGAGCGCATCTATATTTTTGAGACAAAGGAGAAACAGGACAAATTTATGAGGTGGTTAAGTATCTCTTAGGGTATTTCTCACGAATCAGTTTTGCAAATTGTTGCTGTTTGCTCATATTTTCTACATTGTCCATCAAGACTTCCTGAAACCTACTGGGACCAGACACTGCCCAGTAAAATCCCTCCCCTCTGTGAGCCTTTAACTCTCACCTCCCTTCCAACGCTGGGTTACTTGGAACAGGTCAGATAAACACTATGACACAGAGGACAAACATTTAATATTCTGTTACAATCCTGTCCGAGGTATGACACTATGGCATCTGCCCTGTTTGGACTGTATTTTTTATTAGGGTGTGGCACAAGCAGTTATCAAGGCCATGACAGCTGTGGGATGCCTCAAACCGAAGTATCCTTTTTGCAATGTACAAAGATCAGCTCTCTTCTACGTGGCTTATTATCTAAAAGGTAATGTACATGTCAAGCTCAAAAATCAAACGTGTGAATTTTAAAGAGGAAGGCAAGAAAATGAAGACAGTTATATCCGTAGTCCTCAACAGTCTTAATCTACTTACAGTGACCTTTTTTTGCTTCCTTGCGTCATTGTCTCTAATAGGGACTATACCAAGTTAGATCTGAACATTTTATTGTAAATACTTAAGTGTCAAGAAAACATTACATTACCTCATTCTATCCTTGTTTGACCATTTGTGTACAATTCTCTTTTGTCAATTTTCTGAAGCTTTCAACCGTAAGAGCACAGACTACATCCGTCAGAAGTACAAAAAGAAGTTGGCCTTGTTTGAAGAGAATTGTGCACTCATTCCCTACCTGAGCTCAACAATGGCAGGGAACTACAAGCCTCCCAGTGAGCGCCCTTCTGAGTTTGAGTTTAAACTGCACAGATTCCTGACCTTGGGAGAAATGCCAGGAGTCACTGGTCTGCTGTAGCATCTGATTGTTTGCTGTACTCTCTTACCTGCTGTACCATCTTAAAGATTCATTTCTGTCTTTCTCAGTGAGACCATGATGTAGTATTGTCTGGGCTGGAAAAATAGTCTTGCTTATTTTCTTAGATAATTTTCTATTGGGTACTATATTTTCATTTATTTTCACCAATAAAATTACATACCACTGTCCTTCTTGGTTCAATGATCTATGAGTGAATACTACTTCCTTCCTTAGTTAATGTTCCTTAGTTCCAAGCAGATGAATAAATTTGATTGGGTTGGGGTTCCCTTTGTTGTTTTAAACATGATGCACTTGTAAAATGTTTCATTTGGTAAAATTTGAGCACATAAGAATGAACGAATAATCTTTCACCATACGAACATGCAATTAATTGCAATTATTCTTTTTATTAATTTGACAGCCTTATTTAATATGAAACATGAAAACCCTATAAATTCTAGTTTTATGTGCATTCATGAAAAAATAAAACAAAAGTTTAGGACGCTTGCGCACACGTGGATAACCTACAAATCCACACTCCACACAGCCCAGGATTCAAACCTTCTTGCTGTGAGGTAACTGCTGGCTGCATATACTGAAAATTACTTTTCAAAAAGGAAATCACATTGTATGACACATCTATCTACATTGCAGTAATTTACAGTACACAAAATTAATGAACAACATGATTGATAATCATATTTATTACTGAATCAATCACGTTCCAAGTAATTACATAACTTCTTACATGGCAGTATAACTCCACTCACCAAAGATCAAAACCTTCATGCAAATTGTTACATCCCCTTTTGCAAACACGTGTTAATATTAGTCGTAATTATACAAACATTCACTACTTTTAGGTGCTTAAGCGGTTAACACCCTTAAACAATAGTAAATTATTTGGTATTTGTATTAGAGAACTTAGGATAAATGAAATGGGCCTTTTCAGCTCTCTCATATTTCTGGAGAAAACAAAATCCTATATGGTAACCCATACTTTTCAAGATTTAAATTTTGCTTTAAATTCTCTTTAACCTGTATTTGTTGTGTATAAGTTTTACACATGTGCACAGAGTGCATCTCGATTAAATTGATTGGAGTTTGTGTAAGATTCGTATACCTAGTAGGACAGCAGTTAATTACAAGCCAAAGAAGAGGCGCTCCGAAGCCACAGGTTCATGAAAAAAGAGAATGAAAAAGTATAATCTCGCGAGACTCTGCGTGCCTGCTTCCCGCGAATTGGTAAGTGTGCAGTGGTTCTTTTTATTGGTAGGAGTCTTATGTTATGTTTAAAAGATACTACGCGTCAACGCTGACGGTTTTGTAGTAAGTTTTACCAATACGTCATCGACTTTTATATGAAATAAGCGATCTTCTATGCACATTCGATCGCTTTAGCAGGTTGCGTCAGTAGACCTAGCTAGGTTAATGTTGTTCTTTCGCTAACGCGGCTAACCTGACGTGATGTTAAAGTATTAGCTAACTTCACTAGTAGCAGGTTCACCTGCAAGTCAGATTCGTATTTAAAAAAACAATCGAACTTAATGGCTACACGTTTGTACCGTTGAAGTTCTCTAACTTTTGTTTCCGACAAAGTTGGTGAGGATGTCAAAGAGGAAAAGCAGCACTGTTGGTGAGAAGCCCCTCAAACGCGTGAGAGCTGAAGAGGAGGAAGAGGAGGAAGAAGATGAAAACGTCGTCGGTCCCAGCCAAGAAGATGCTCTGTTGGGCGCAAAGGTGTCCATACTTAAATTATGCGCTGTTTTGTCTTTTTAGTCTGCATTCTTTTAGAGAATCAGCAGTGGGTCTAAAAATGCTACAGCTAATAAAGTAAGCTTTACTATAATCGATCTCAGGACTTCAAAAAATTTAAACCTCTGTAGAAATTGAAAGATTATTTTATTAAATTTATGTGATGTGTACTTAAGGTCTTAAATACAAGGAGATGGTTGTAGAATAGCTGAATATTGATTAGTTTTTTGGAATGGATGAGGAGGAGGCGGCTATAGTTCGAGGAGAATAGATATCTCTTTACGCAAAAGCTCTCGAAGTAACTCACTAACTCTTTGTTCTCTGCTGGATCTCTGACATTGGTAGAAAGGTATTAGTGCATCTTGGAGTGGTTGTGTAACTCAGTTATCCATGCTCAGGTTTCTCATACTGCTGAGGTGGCGAGTGACGTAGGCATTGTGGAAAGTATCACATTAAAGAACTTCATGTGCCACTCTCTACTTGGCCCATTCACTTTTGGACCCAACGTCAACTTTGTTGTCGGCAACAACGGAAGTAAGTAGAAATGCTTGAATGGCATCGTTTTGTCCATCCTCACAGTGATTTCTTTGGTGCATTACACGTCATATGTCGACAGTGTTTAAGACTTGCTGTGGTGTTTTTGCTTGCATTGTTTGTCAGGTGGAAAGAGTGCTGTATTGACTGCTCTCATAGTTGCCTTAGG
>OMNV01013058.1:58278-75640 GCA_900303265.1 Brotula barbata
GAATGCACAAGCCACAAACAGAGGGTTTTCCCTCAAGGGCTTTGTGAAGGAAGGAGAGAGGTGAATACTGTCTAAAATTACATGCCAAATTCTTCGAATTGTAAAACTATATTGAGCAAAGTTGTGCCAGTAATTATATTATATTAAATTATTGCAATAAGAATTAGCATGGATGGAGATGAAAAAACTCGCAGTACGTTTAATGTTAATTAAATTAATTAATTATTTCAGTGCTGCTGATGTGTCCATCACGCTGCATAACAAAGGAAGGGATGCTTACAAACCAGAAGTGTATGGACCAGCCATCATTGTCGACCTGAGAATAACGCGTGAGGGATTGCGAACATACAAACTGAAGAGCAAATCAGGTAAAGTGCTTGAAGAGTTCTGACTTAAAACACTTCTTGCACTGTTACTATATCTTACCTACATAATCAAATTAAATGTGTATTAACTGCAACTAACTACAACACAAACTTTTAACTGCAGTTTACCATCTAGACAATTCTGTCAGTATTTTTCTGTGTCGCCAGCATTCATAATGTACTGTGTCCACTTGTAGGTCATATCGTGTCAACCAAAAAGGAAGAGCTCCTGTCCATCCTCGACAATTTTAACATTCAAGTATGAGCTTTTTAAGCGTAATACTTAATGCCTAATTCATTGTCATATTTGCAATTCATCTAGTTTCTGTGGATTATTTTTTTTCAAAGGTTAATAACCCTGTGTCAGTTCTCACTCAAGAGATGAGCAAGTATTTCCTTCACTCCAAAGGAGAGGGGGACAAGTATAAGGTGTGTTTAAAATAATTCTACGTGATGATATCTCTCACTACACTTTACACAGGATATGTGACAATTACTTTGCATTTTCAGTTTTTCATGAAGGCAACCCAGCTGGACCAGATGAGAGAAGACTTCATCTACATAAAAGAAACCAAGCATGTCACTGAGGGTAAAGTGGAGCAACACAGTGAAGTAAGAGTCGATTGGCTTAACACTTTTTTTTATTTATTTTTTTTTATCATAGATGTAACGGAATGAAATATGCCATGATAGGATTTGAGCTTCCGTTGTAAGCAGAAGTTTGTATATTGCCAAATATAGTAGGTTTCTACGACTTTTACAGTGTTTGAAGGATTTGAAGAGGAAGTACCAGGAGAAAGAGAACCGGTTCAAAAGCCTGGCATCACTGGATGAAATGCACACCAAACTGGAGGAGTTACAGAAGCAGATGGCTTGGGCTTTGGTGAGATAACACCTTTAATATGTGTGTGTGTGGGTCAGGAGATGTTGCACTTGTTTGGATTGTTTTTTCTTCAGGTATGCTTGGCTGTTAAGCAGCTAACAGTTTTACCCATAAAAGCATCCGAGATGTTGTGCTGCTCTGGATTACCTATATAGTATTTTCAGAGAGTCCTACATAATTTCATGTCCTTACTAAGATGTTGTTTTGAGTGGTATAATAAATGCTGAAGAATAACAGTAGATGCACAGCATGTTTTCTATCTTTTACTCTAGTGGTAGAATAAGAGTATCTGGGTTTCTCATGTGGCCCCCTAAGAAAAATGCCCTCCCCTGATCTAGATGATGTGTTACATTTTGGTGGGTCATTATTATCGTTATATACACAAAAACACTGAATAAATTTGATAATCAGAATAAGAATTGTTATCTTGGTTATCTTGTGCTGTACAACTTATTTTTCCCTCCCGGTTGTGTTTTGTTGCTTTGAAGCCGACTATAGAATTTTGCTTCGTTTAGCCCACGTGCCATCTTTGCATGTGTTACTTTGCTGAAAAAGAAAGACTGAAATTACAATTATTGATTAATAATTGTAATTTCAGTCTTTCAGTAGACTAATGAATTAATTGTAACAATCGTTGTGTGGAATTCCATTACACAGGCATATTTGATAATCTTTGTGATGAAATCTGACTGAAAGCAGCTGGTTGTAGGGCAAAAAAGAGAGAAGAAATCCGTATGTAGACATTATTAACCATGAATTACCTGTGGCAGGTGACTGAGATGGAGAAGGAGTTGCAGCCATTGATTGAAAAGCTGCAATCTGACAGACGCTCGACAGAGAAATTTGATGAGAAGGTGGAAGAATGGAAGGTAAGAATATTCTGTGGTACCATATGAGGTCATGTGAACCATTAAAGGATATGTGGTCATGTTTGATTCACCATTGATCTTTTTGTTCAGCCACACAAGTTTTTGACCTTCTGAGCTTTTTTCTTAAACCATGCAGAATAAGGGCGAGGAGGCTGAAAAGAAGTATAAGCACACCCAAGAACGGTTGGATGGCATCACACTGAATGTGCAGGAGATCCAGCCCAAAACTGCTCAGCTTAAGGCTGAGGCGCAGAGGCGTAATGCCGTTCTCAAATCCAGCGAGGTCTTGTGATCTTTCTTCTGTTTTTCTCATATTAAATGCTTTTTTCCACTGTTCTGAAATTGATCACTGGCGCTAAACATAACCTAACTGTCACTTTTGTGAAACGTTTTGGAAACTGATCAAGAATCTGAGTTTATGTGTGCAATACAGGTTGCTGTCCATAGATGCAAGGCTAGCCTGAGGGACCTGGACAAGGATAAGGCTCAACTCTCCTCAAGGATAAATGAGCTAAAGTTGAGGTATCGCCACTGTCCACTTATTCTCTTTTTCCATTTATTGATTTTGTTTATTTCTCAGACTTACTCAAATCTTTGGTGTTCCCATTCAATAGCATTAAGCAGATTTCGGGAGCCGAGAGTCAGGCAAGGACGAAGCGAATGGAGCAGATCGAAGCTGATCTGGAAAAACTAAGACATCATATCTCAACTCTAGGCCAGCAGATTGACCAGTACCAGCATGCCTCCAGTCGTGCCAAAGATAAATACGGTAGCATGAGGTGAGAAAACGGGGATGGAGAAAATATCAATAGAAATTAGACAGATTAAAATAGATACATTTGATATGTAGTCCCTGTAGATACAAGGCTAAAATAGGAGAAAATATATGATAATTGACACGTATATAAGGAGCGAAGAATTTTGTTACATCCTATGCAACAGTTAGAGTGGCTGAGATTTTTTGTGAGCATAGACTAAAAGAAAAAGATTAATGGGGCAAACTGTTCTTGATCATGAAACCAGAATAATCGTGTTGCATATTGCAATAGTATTTTTCGTCTTTAAGTTCACATATATATGAGCACCTTAAATTGCTTGTGAAGACTGCCTCCCAAATAAAATAATTCATGTGTTTTTAATTGTAATTTCTATTCCAACCTAAGACAAGACCAACAAAAGCTGCATAGATCCATCGAGTCAAACAAAAGGGACCTGCAGACAATGGAGAGCAGTCGTTCTGATCGCCTGCGACGCTTTGGAGAACATATGCCTGCTCTCCTCAATGCCATCCAGGAAGCTCACAAGAATGGTCAATTCAGACGCAGACCCAGAGGACCACTAGGTAGAAATGTGTGCCCATGTGTACATGTGGAGTTTGTATCTTTTTTTTGCACAGTATTCGCAACAATTGATATTCAAACACAAAGCTAACTGACAGATGATGTGTTGTATCTTCATTTGTAATGTGCGGGCGTATAGACACAATAAAAACCATAGAATTGCCCAGACCTTTCAGGCAATTAAATGATGTTTTTTGTTAATGTTTTGTATAAATGAGCACTGTTTTGAGAGTCAGGTCACTGTATCGACAGTGTATTTAACCACCCAACAGTTCCCTGCATGTGTCTCGTGCCCAAAGAAGGGACATCTCTTTCCCACCATCTTATCTTTGTCTTTATGTTTCTTTCACTTTTTCAGGTTACTGTATTAGTCTGAAGGACCCAGAGCAGGCCCTAGCGATAGAGGTGTGTCTCAAAAGCCAGCTGCAGGCCTTCACTTGTGACAACTATGACGATGAGAGGGTTTTGCAGGGTCTCATGGCCAGAGTGTTACCAGTAGGCCGTAGACCGACCATCATTACCAGCCATTTCCTCCCAAATGTCCATGATACGAGCAGAAGGTGAGGATTTGTCATATTAAGATAAGTGAATAAGATAGAAATGCTAAGTGATCTATGTCGGGTTTTGATGTAAGCTGCCGTTAAATTTTGCCTTATGACTACAGTTGTGTTATTTTTTTTCTGACAGGGCAGTGAATCATCCTAAATACCCCTCTGTCCTGCAAGCTCTAGACATTGGGGACCCAGTTGTGGCCAACTGTCTGATTGACCAAAGGAATATAGAGAGCATTCTACTTATTAAGGTAAGTGACTCTTAAACAAAGTCCTGATAATAATGTTTAGGGATATAAGCATAAAAATATACATAGCTACACAATACATACTTTGAATATATTGATAGTAATAACAAAAATAAGTAAATAAAAATTCACAAGGTCGTGTTATTTCAGTTCTGGTAGAGTCTGGTCAGTTATTTCAGTACTTCACACTGTGCTTACACATGTCTTTGGTACAAGGTGTACGCAGGTAAATGTTGATCTGATCTACAAAGTCAGATTTGTTTACCTATATGACATGATTTTAGCGTCTAAAGTTAGTATTTTTGTGCATTAATTATTTTTCCTTATTTAGAACCGTACAGAGGCTCGGAGTGTGATGCAGGGCAGAGATCCTCCTAAGAACTGTATCCAGGCTTTCTCTAAGGAAGGAGATCAGATCTTTACTAACAAGAATTGGACTGCTGATCAGGCCAGAGCCAACTACCTCTCTGGAGATGTTGAGGAGGAAATCAGGTGTGTATATGTGTGACCTGTGGCTTCTATGCCTGATGCATTGTGTCAGAAAGAAAGGGAGACTGACTCCTTGCGTTGCACTGGACATTGCTTATTTTCACAATCAAAATAAAGTTAACTATAATTTAGTTCATCCACATTGCTCTCATTTATTAGATATTTGCGGAGGGAGATTGACAACAAAATGGCCCAGTACACTCACTTTGAACAGCAGATGAAGGAAGTCGATGAAGACATGAAACAAAATGATAGGCTGCTGAGAACGTCCCTCCTGGAGCAGAAGAATTCCAATGTAATCATGTCTCATACAAATGAATGTTAACCTCTTTGTGACCTCTGTAGACAGAAATGAAATAATGAGAATTGATCAGCAAAATGACATTTCATTATTATGCATTTTGTGAATTGATTAATGTTTATTTTATTGAAGGATAAGGCCACAAAGCTTGAGCTGGAGCTGACAGACCTACGGAATGTGGAAGAGCCTCAATCAGAGGACCTCCAGCCTCTGGTTGGTACAGAACACCTCAATACATCTTATTTTCTATTGTGTGCACACATACACTCACTGGCATTTATATAATGCTCAGTTTGAATCACACCACCATTACCAGCCTGTGCTTTTGTCATGCTGCTCATGCCAATTTTGACTATCAGCATGCCACAGCTGAAATTGAGATTCAGCAGATCGAGTAACATTCTTCTAATCTTCAACTGTCCAGTTTTTGTGAGTTAGTGCTCTCTGTAGCCTCAGATTTCTGTTCTTGGCTGACAGGAGTAGATCCCAATGTGGTCTTCTGTTGTTGTCGCCCATCCACCTCAACATTCGAGATGAATTCCTACTCAGTGTGGTTATCTGAGTTCCTGTCAGCTCTAGACAGTCTGGCCATTCTCCTCTGACCTCCTCCTGGTAACCATTTGTTGCCAACATTAACTTGAGATCAAGACCTGTATATGCATGATTTATTATTTGCACTGCTATCACGTGATTGGCTGATAAGAGAAGCCATTGCATGAGCAGGTGTACAGTAGTTCCAAATAAAGTGGCCGGTGAGTGTATTTATATCACAAGCACCTCAACTCACCTGAACTCACTCAGCAGAGCACAGGAATAGTATACCTTCAGTCCATTTTAACATCTTAGCTTATATTAAGGTGTGAATAAATGCACTGAAGGCTGAAATAAAATGTTTGTGGTAACAGAGATGGAATGCAATGCACATGGATTTATTTGATTAAAGTATCTCATACTTGTTAAATGTGTCTGCACAGATGCTCTTTTTGACATGGTGCTGTTTTCATATCACAGGAGGAGGATCTTCAGGACATTGTTTCTAAGATGACATCTAAACGGGCCGAGTATGAGGAGGCTCGTACTCAAATGGCCCAGTTAAAGTCCTCCTATGAGGAGGCAGAGCAGGAGTACAAGCAGCACAAAGATCAGATCAGTGCCATTGCAGAGGATGCTGATTCAATTAAGGTACTGATTACAACCTGACTACTAGATGGAGTTTTTTTAGTCACTATTTTTACCATGGCTAACTCCTGATGTTTGCTTGTCCTTTCTCTGTTCCACTGCAGGAAGAATTGAGTAAAAACGAACAGGAAAAGACTGAATGTATGCGTCACAGGAAGCACTATGAGGAGAAACGCAAGACTCACCTCAGCAACATCCAGACCCTCGAAGCCAGCCTGAAAAATAAAGAGCAGGAAGTTCAGGTATTCAGTTAGATGTATGTATGTATGTGGAGAATGAGTTCTGTCATGCTTAACATGATAATTTTACAAAATAGTCAATGTTGTAAAACTACACATATCTAGTCAGTGGTATCTTGGCTGTGTTTATGTGTATACTGGTGTTTGGATGCCCGGTAGTTTGCCTTGCCTTGCCTTGTATCATGTCTCAGAAACCGTGTTTTTTGCCCTCTGGTCCAGGCATCTATTGCTAAGGCCAAGGAGATCTGTCCAGAGCGCCTGGAAATACGTCGGACAGCTCGGAGTCTGGACAGTGAAATCAGCCGTCTTAAGGTTAAGATCACTTCACAACAGGACCAACAGGAAGACCGTGAGGAGGTAGTGAGGTATGTTACTTTGACTTCCGCAGTAAGGATTAGTGTAGTGTACTGAATCATCACTTTTGTTTATATTCATGTTGCCCTGCTTTCACGTCCAAAACTTTGCCCTGTCTAGGCAGTACCAAGAGGCCCTGGAGAACTACAAAAATATGGCACAACAAATGAAGAACCTTAACAGCTTCATCAAAAGCCTGGACCGTGTAATGAACTTCAGACTGAAGGTTTACGCTGAACTCAGGAGGTATGACTGAAACTGTGTCTGTGTGTATTTCCACAGTTACTGGTCATCTGATACAACCTTTAAACCCTAGTGATAAGTGAATCTGTGGTAAACAATCAAAATCTGAGCTGACTTGAAAATTTAGTAAAAGGAAAAAAGAGAAAACTGGAGATGCACAAGTCATGTCTTCATACTTCAAAAAAGAAACTTGTGCCAAAATTCTGTGAATTAGTTGTGCTTTCTTTCTTATCCATCTGACCCCTTTTCACGTGTCTCTCTATCGCAGGTTCCTCTCAGCCCGTTGTAAATACTACTTTGGTTGCATGCTGGCCCAAAGAGGCTACACTGGCAGTATGACCTTTGACCACAAGAATGAAACTCTTTCTATCTCAGTAAGGAGATTTCACTCATCAGTCATAGTCAGAACCTGAGCCAAATTTTCCCATTAATTACTATGAATTCTGAAAATTGTCGGTCTTGTGGCATTGCGTGACTGGCGGTTATGTCAAATGTGTTTTCGTAATACAGTGCATATTCTTGAATTTCATTTCAAACTATGTAAAGTAAAAAATGTTAAATCCAAAACTGATAAAAGACTTCTCATCTACTCCTCTATAGGTGCAGCCAGGCCAAGGGGACACAGCTGATTTGAGTGACATGCGCTCCCTGTCAGGAGGCGAGCGATCCTTCTCCACTGTTTGCTTTGTTCTCTCTCTTTGGGCCATTACAGAGGCGCCTTTCCGCTGCCTTGATGAGTTTGATGTTTACATGGTAATAGGAGACAGTTAATTATTGACACTCTTTAGATCTGGATAGGTCTGGGTCTGGATAAGACTGCATGCTGAATGACCGTGTTGTTAACTGAGCAACAAATGTACAATAATTAACCTTGAATGACACTTGATTCATCTTATTCATGAGTTATGCCTTATTTATCAAGACAAGGATGATCCTCAGTTGTTGTCTTGATCTTTTAGGACATGGTGAACAGGAGAATATCGATGGACATGATGCTGAAGGTGGCAGCCAGCCAGCGCTATAGACAGTTCATTTTCCTCACCCCACAGAGCATGAGGTAATGAGACCACTGTAGAAAAGCCCTTTTTAAATAAAAGAAATATATTGTCTATCAAAGCAGTTAGAAAAGCACACCACCCAAATGTTATTTATTGACTCGGGTGCTACATACAGTAAATTTATGAAACAGGCAATGAAAAGAAATTCAGGAGTGAAGGCCAAGTGATTTCATTCAAAATTTACATTGATTTAAAGGGTCATATTTGTTGCCTTTCTTTCAGCTCTCTTCCAGTGAGTAAAATCATCTGTATCCTGCGCCTCAAAGATCCTGACCGTGGATCAAGGACTGCACAACTGGAAGATGAAAAACAAGAGGAAGACTAACCAAGATCCGCTACGGAGATGAGGACATAAGCTGTAAACCTCTCAGGGAGTTAGTTCTATCTGTCGTACATCGACATTGGATAATGGAGGAGGAGAGTTGTAATGGGTCACAAATTACTTTCTCTAGCACTATCATGGACTTGGTCTCAGCAGACCAGTTTGACCTACTTTTGCTTTGTTTTCTCGCACCTCTGTGGTTAAATACCAATACTTTTATACACAACTTTCTATAGCACAGTAAGCATGTTTTCTTTTCCTAAAGTGGCCTTAAGTCCTGGGATTGTTACTCCTATCTGCACTATCGCTCAGATTTATGTTCGTAGTTGATTACAATTGTCAGAATTTGTTTTGGACCTTCACACTTTTCACATGCCAGTAAAATATTGGATAGAGAGGCTGTGACTTTGACTTATGTTCTTACTGTATTGGATGATGTCAGTACAAGTATGCTTTTTCAAGATATTTCTTTATATTAACATATAAAGTTTGAAGTAACATGTTGTAATTGTAAGCAGTAGATGCTGTTATTAAACTAAAACAGATTCAGCTTTGGTTACTTCATTTATTATCCACTTGGGGGCATGGAATCACAAACATTGGTCTGGAGTTGCACCTTTAAGGGCGCTTTGCCAAGCCCACAACACAAGAGTCCATTGGAATGCAAACCCACCGGTGCACATAAGATTTGCTGACAACATATCTGACCTCCTCCGCAGAGAGTGGTACTCTCTCCCTCCATCTAACCACCACAAATCATGAAGCCTAAATCTTTTTCATCGCGGCTGTTTGACAGAAATCGACCAACATCAGATGAGACATCGAAGTACCAGCGACATGTGGATCATCAGGACGGTTCTACCAGCCAGCAAGCAGAAGGCAACGCCAGAGAAGTTCATTTTGCTTTTCTGCCAGACAGATATGAGCCACTCAGAGAAGAGGCACAAGTCAGCGCAAAAGGAGAGAAGAAGAAAGCGAAGTACAAAAAAGTGAAGAAGGTTGGCTCCTGAATCATTGCATATTTTCTTAAAATGCTAAACAACATTTAACACTATTTTAGAAATGACTGGAGTATTTTGTTAAGAAACTTATGCTGTCCTGTCTGTCCTGTCTAGCTGATTGAGGGTGGGTAAGTTAAATTTTGAAGTCTAATAATTATAATAATTCAATATGTCAATCATCATCATTCAAATTATTGCACTGTAATAATTTCTAGAGAAATTTAGCCTAATGAGCCCAAATCTTTGGGCTTTGATTCCCCCATGCATCCTAATGTGTCTTGTATGATCAAGATAAATTATAATACCAGAAGGAATTAATAGAATTGCTCTCATTCTGAGCCTGAAGGCAAGCAAACAATTTCTACACCAGTTTGTCAATGGTCTATTTACATGTATCACCTGCGCTAGTGTTGTTCACCAGGAAATTGCATGAGGAAATGTACTCCCAAACAACAAGCTTGTAAATTTTATTGAACGATAATAGCAACTTATCCGTTGCCACTGTTTATTTGCAAAAACACCCATAAAATATTACAGACCTTGGTCATTTCCTTTCTTTGCCAAGCTCAGAACTTATCAGCACTCCCTTACAAAAAATTAACTACTAGATACAACTCTACTCATGCTGCAACAAGGAAGTATGAGGATTTGTTTTACTCTAAAGCTTCAGACTTCCTGTATCCGCTTCAGCTGGTGGGCCTTTTCCTGGTTGTCACCAGGACACTATTGTGTGCAATTCTTATTTATATCTAACCCCAAAAACAGAATGTTCCTCGCCCATTTAGAGTGACCTATTGTTCTTGGCTCCACATGGCCTCTGTCTCGTGCTTTCCTGTTTGTCTCCCTTGTTTTATAGCCTGGTTCTGTTGCAAATAATTAACTGAGAAAGCTCTGCATGATTGTTCATGTGTGTGATGTGGGAATTGAGGTGAATCTAATCAGATGATTGAGTCCAGCAAGGAAGGAAAAAAATCACACACTTGACCTTTACCCATGGCTTTCTCCTTCTCATCTTAGCCTAAATGAAGAAACATTAAGTTTACTTGATGATTAAAGTGTAAATTTGTGTGTGTGTGTGTGTGTGTGTGTATGTGTGTGTAGAATGTTGCCAAGGCCCTGCGCTCCACCTGGAAGTGTCTTCTCCTTGGTCTGTACAATTTTTCCCTGAGCTACTCAACTCCTACCACAATGGCTGCCACTTTTGTCCCTGACTTTCACCAGAGCAGAACCAGAGGTTGAGCCTCATCACCTCCCTGTGGTTTACAAACTGTACTCACAAATCATCAGGGAAACTGAATGAACACTTCGGATTATTGTACATACTATCAAAAATGTATTGATGTGTTTTATTGTCCAGAGAATGAAAGTAAATACAGACATTTACGCAAGTACTGTATTTGGGTACAGTGTTGCCATACTTGCATTTTATTTCCATTTTAGGAGATTTTGTACTTTTACTTCACTATATCAGATGTAAATGCTGTATTTTGTATAATGTATGTAGTTCTGAGGTATTCAACCTGATATGATAAACTTCACCAGTGTATTTCTTTCTTGCTTACTTTCTTTATTCTTTTTCCCTTTTTTGTTTCCTTTGTATGATTTTTCCTCTTTCTTCCTTCAATCATTTCTTGTCTAATTAAAAAATCCACTTGGTATTGGTATAAGATTGTGAAGTGAAAGTGTTGAGCATGCAGCACCAACAACAGAACAGGAACAACCTGAGGTGAAAAGGGGTGCTTGCTTACTAACAAAAGACTGACAGGCAGGTAAGACCTGACTTTGAAGTGATTATAGCTGAAAGGAGAACTTAATTAAGATTGAAAGGGTGCAGACAGATGCACAGGAAAACAGAATGGAAACCAGTAATCATCAATATGTATGATGTTTTGTTGACGTTAAGTTGCAATTACTTTGCCGGGAGGAATGTTGGCAAACAAGTTTAATGATGAGTTTTTCTGTTAATTTATCTTAGAGCGATTTTTCTGTCCAAACCACTAAAAGGCATTCAAATGTTGAATGTCATTTTATACAGATTTCCCCAGAATTTATCCTGATATATTTTGTATCTTTGGAAATTTTGGCTTTTCACTACAATTTAAATAAAAGTTAATAAAGATGTTTAAGAGATATTGTTTGTATTTCGCAGAATCAAATATGCCTAGTTTGGTTTATACTTTTGATGAGTTTTCAGTAACCTGTTTGAATTTTTGAAGTTTCAATAAAGTTATTTCAAAAACGGACTGACTCCATTGACGAACCTGACCAGGCCACGTGACCTGACAGCCGCTATACTGATGTCACTAACTGAAGTTAAAAAGTACTTACAAACGTATCTTTATGCGTTGATTTGAATTGATGACCTTGTTGCCGTACTGGACATGGAGGAGCCCAAACAATAACCTAAATGAAAACCAATGTATATTTTATTAATGACGTAGCATCGAAATTCATGGCGTCTTAGGTCACGTGGTCTGGTCACGTTTGTCGGGTCAGGTCTGTCGACGAAGCTCTTGCTTGCGTATCCTTGTCTTGTTTACATTAAACACCAGCTAGGCTAACATTAACGGCTTAGATTTATCCCTTAAAGATGACGGATCAGAAAGCACAGAATATCAGCTCCATCCCTATCGATAGTTTCAGCAATTTAAGAATTACATCGATATGGACGTTTCTTATGTCTGTAAGTCCCAGTTTATTTGCAGATGTTCTGGAAGTTTAGCTAACTTGCTCTAGCTAACGACAGCTACGTCGCGACAATGGACAGTTTTTTTTTCTTTTCATACAATTTAGATGCGGATTAATGTTCCAGTTGTTTGTGCCCTCTTGTTTGCAGGTGCAGTGGTCGGAGCCGTGGATTCTCGGCCTCCTGGTGTTCCATTGTGTGTGTTTGTGTGTGACAGTGGTTACATGCAGATACTACAGAGCTCAGATCTGTCACTTCCTCATCATGGGTCAGTACATCACTTCCTTATTCTGCTATAGCTAAATTCTTCTAACTAGTAATAATCCCCGTTTTACATCCAGTGTTGACCTTAATCTCCACCCAAAGTGAATGAATGGCCTGATGTTATACATCTTAGCAGTGTTGTACGGAACTTGTCTGCTTCGCTTCCCTGTTTATATTTACTGACGAGTCTATGAATGAATGAATTTATTTATTCATTAAATTCATTTGATTTATTTGTCCTATGTATTTCCCAAAAGATAAAAATGCACTACAAAGGGAAATATATTAAGTCTTGAGGATAACTTATGTTACACAGTATGGCCTGATGCATTTTTTGTGTTAACATTGACACTGATGTTGCATTTCTCTATAGTTGGCTTGGTGTATAGTGCCGAATATCTCAATGAGCTGGCAGCTATGAACTGGAGGTAAGGACTTAAATAACAAATGTAAGAAGCTCTGTTGGATTGCATTTATCCCAACAAGTCCTGATGAACCTTTACTATATCTTTGACAGGCACTTCTCCAATTTCCAGTACTTTGATTCCAAGGGCATGTTCATATCTTTGGTCTATTCCATTCCTCTTCTGCTCAACACAGTCATAATTGTGGTATGTTTTGTAGTGTATCCTCCAACGCACCTCATGTGAGATGATATACATGCCCCAAAGAAGACAGCTGCTCACATTTGTTCATGTGTGTCTTGCTCTTTCATAGGCTGTGTGGGTTCACAGGACCTTTTCCGCCATGACTGAACTGAAGACTCTGCAGCTGAAGAGGAAGATCCGGAGAGAGAATAGGGAGAAAACTGACTGATCCATGTCATTTAAGTAGCTTGCTTGCATTGGGAGGCACTCCGGATGCACCAAATGTCTCTTCTGTGCGTGTCCTGAATTTAAGAGATGATTCTATCTGTCTAGTGGCACCTTAAATCAGGAAGAAAAAGGATTCAGTACTGGATATTTTGTGGTAGAGACTGTTGGATGGGTCTGCAAAGTGTATAACAAGAAGAGATTTATGAAGACCAAAGGACATGTACAGTTTCGTACTTGATGCCATTTTCAAGCATCACAGCCCTTTGAAAGATTGCTTTTCGACTGTTTGTGTCAAGGACTAAAAGTGCAATTTCTTTTTATGATCACAAGAGGGCAGCATGGAACCAGGCCAGGGAAATAATTGTCCATATGCTTTTTTTGCTGGACAATAATATATCATGGTGGTTGTTTTGTGCAGACTCCTGTCGTTTTGAATGAGGTATTCCATTATTGGGATCATCAATACATCAACAGAGATTGGGGGAGTCGTAAAGCAATTGAATAATTTGACAACCTCAAAATAATACTGCTATTATATGGATACAAAATGCTTAACTGAAACGATGTCTTTGTGGTTTATCCTTTGTCCATAGAGTTATGAAACATTTATGTTTGCACATAAGAATAATGTTGGAACGGCAGGATAGTCCAATGTGGGATCAAAAGTGATGTGAATAAAAAAACCTGACAATTGAGGAAATTTTGTTTTTTCATATCACCATAACATTTTCCTAGATGTAACAAAGCGTATACGTGATGGTATTTACTGTAATCCACTAACAGGTTACTCTGCGCTGTAGTCCAATTCACATCTGTGTGACAAGTCTAAATGATTGTGACTTAATTGTCAGTATGAGATAAACATGATTCAGATCTAAGGGCTCTGTTAAAGTCTGAAATAGTTATTAGATCCTTTTTTTGTGATGGAAAAATTCCTTCACAGTTGCTTATTATTCATCATTGCTTAATGTTGTTTGAAACTTGTAAAAGATAGTTTACATAGTCCTTTCATAATTTGTTGCTCTCTGAGATATTTGTACTATGTGCACTAGCAATTGTTGCTCTACTCGGCATACCTAGGGATCCCTGAGATTATAGCCTATTTTCTTCGTTCTTCCTCTGGATTAAGAATTTGGGGAGTGAACATCATCACCATTATTGTCTTTCTGGCCTTATTCAGGAGTATAACATTTTTGAGTGGTGGTGATGTGGAGGATGAGGATGAAAAGCATCAAGTGGGACACTGGAAACAACTGCCAGAGAAGTTGGAGAATGATATTTAAACAGGTATGCCGGCATGTTATCAGACAAATGAAAAAGAGATGAAGGTGTTACCGAGCTAACTTACAAACGGCTGTAGATGTGATTGTGGATTTAGTGGGGACAGCTATGATAAGCTACAAGTCTTCCTGGCTGAATTCTTCACAACACAGCCTCTTTTTCCCCTACATAAAAGAATTAGAATAAAAAAAAAGGGAAATGACGAAAACCCTGGAAGAATTACAGATCAAGGGGTCAGAGGAACTGAACACATTAATCAAAGATGACTCACTGAAAGTTCATGATATCCTCAATATTTCTGATCAGCACAGAGTTGATGTAAATCTTGTGTATCAAGGATCACTAGTCATCAGATACCTTACGCAAGAGGAAGTGACAAAGCTCGTGAATAAAGGCGTGTCAGAATTACTGTCACTGAGGGAAAAGATTACTGAATTGATCACAGGCTTTGACAACGCAGCATTACAAACAGAAAAGGAGTTTCAAATAGAGAAATTACAGAAGCAATTGCAGGAATTAAAAATTACCATAAAGAAAAAGGAAGTTGAAATGGAAGCAGTCACCCCTTAGTGAAGGCCTGTAAGCTCACAGGAGAGATTTAATTTCTGTTCAAATAGATGAGAATGATTTAGAACATAAGAGAGGACACACATACATGTCTAATATCAGTGAAAGCTTGCCTTCTACAGTAACAGACGCATACAATCCGCCTCCACAGACTTGTTTTCACCACCCAAACAAAAGAACTTCTCTCGACGGCCAACAGCATGCAGGATTTGTGGGATACAGACTCACAGGTGTCTGTTATTGAGTAAGCTTGGAGAGAGCAACATCAGCCAGCCGCCATGCTCAGAAATCATTGACTGTCATGATTTGACTACGACAGCAGCAAACAGAACCGTTGTGCCATATATAGGGTGTGTTGAAATTATATTTATACTTGCCTCGGAAACAGGCCCAACGCAGTTCTTGTGACAAAAAGTTGGCACCTATATCAGCCCATCATGGGTTTTGATATTATTCAAGATATTCCGACCAAACTGAAAGGGCCAAACAGTACAGAGCAGTGAGACGTTCTTTCCCAAACCTCAGAAGGAGTAAAGTAAGGGCATTTATAAAGGCTATGACCGCAGAACATATATATGTATGCATAGAATAGCCTGATGGCCTCAAGTTCTGCTACAAAAAAGTCAGTCGTCTCAACTGATGTCCCAAATCAAACTGATTATTACATTGTTTATTTATTGTCACACTGGCACAGGTCTTTGAGGATGTCGCAACATCAGCAACGGTGAACCAAAGTCAACAGACGATAATGAAGTGTGGGATCCACCACTTCATTTGAGCCATGTGATTGTAAAATCAGAAACAGATAGTAAAACAGATGCTGAGGGAAGAGTGCCAGTCTTTCTCACGATCAGACAACGGTTGTACGGAAAGGTTGCAGATGACCATCTCCTCAAAAGATCCTGGACCAGTGTAGCGCTTATGCACGTCGGCGCCTGGGTTGTCTATATTGACCTGGTGGTACAGGCTTGGATCAGAACGTCTAATTCATCCTACTCCTCCACTGTTGTAGTCTTAAGGAAAAAAGGCTCACTCCGTTTGTGCATAGATTATGGGGATTTGAACTGTAGAAACCCATCCAGGCGCCAGCCCATCCCTCGGGTCCAGACATCATGGACAGTCTGGGCAGTCACGCCTGGTTTTCTGTCCTCGACCAAGGAAAAGCATACCACCGGGGGTTCATCTCTGAGGAAAGCAGACCACTGACAGCCTTAGTTACTCCAAGGGGGCTGCTGCTTTTCAGCAATATATGGAGGAATGCTTGGAAAGACTAAAAAATGATGTATGTTTTCCCTCCCTGGATGACAGTCTGGTGTTTGAATATCATGTGAAAGATGTCCAGAAAGATGTGCTTCGCCGTCTCAGAGAGTATGGTATCAAACTTAAATCCTGTAAATGTGACCTATTGAATCCAAAGGTTCCTTATTTGTGTAGAATAGTTTCAGCAGATGGTCGGGGAGTTGATCCAGCTGATTTTCGAACTGTGAGAACACTGAAAGACATCAGACCGCAAAATGTGGGCCAGTGCTTGGTTTACTTACATATTGTAGACTTTTCCTGAAAGGTCAGGTGTCTGCATGACCTGCTGAAAGCAAATCCAGAAGGATTCAATCTCAGTGCGTCTGATGATACCAGAGAACCTACGGCAAAACTAGACAATGAATTGTGCTGTGCCATCAAATGAGCGAATCATATGGACTAATCAGCACCAGCAGACCCTTGAACAGATGATTGATTGCTTGCTCCTGCCACCAGTGTTGGGGCTCCTGGATTTTTATGTCATTTATTGTACAAAGATGCCTCAAACCAAGGTTCTAAGAGCAGAGCTATACCAGTGCCAGGATGGGGAGCTTCAGCTTTCTGACAATTTAAATTTCTTGTGACTATGACATATGAAGTCAAGCAATCCAGCTCAGTGTGTAAAGAAGAACCAGAGCTTCAGCCTGATTCAGGGACACCTCCTCCTTGAAGATCCTGGATCAACTTTGTGATCTGGCAATGTCCAGGCACTGGATTTTGCGCACAAGTGGCTGGTATATCTCCTCTCACAGTAACTGGATCTGTTTTCGTTACCGTGCAAAAACTGGACTCAGGTGAAGGCCAGTAGATGCTGAGCAGGTGGAGACAGACAGACAGACGGATAGATAGATAGATAGACAGACAGACAGACAGACAGACAGACAGACAGACAGACAGACAGACAGACAGACAGACAGAGAGAGAGAGAGAGAGAGAGAGAGATAGATAGATAGATAGATAGATAGATAGATAGATAGATAGATAGATAGATAGATAGATAGATAGATA
>OMNV01013062.1:0-11771 GCA_900303265.1 Brotula barbata
GAATTTATATCTCATTCATGTTATTCATTCTTTTCCACATGCAGCTACAAGAGTGCACCTGTTCAAGCAGAGGGAATCTGTCTTTGAATTTCACCTTCCCACGGGTTCTTTCGTTCGTCCTTATATGTTGTAGGAGTTTGTCCTTGTCCTCCTTCCGTTGGTTGTTGTAAAGTCCTGTGAAGACCTTTGAGGCATTATGTGTGATCGTTGGATGTACAAATAAACCTGGTTTGACCTGAGGGAGAATTTAATTCAATTTAACTTCATAGAATAGTGAAGACGTTAGTGCCCAAGGTTGTGATAGGGATTTTTCTACATCATTGGAATTGTTATTTTAAACCTCAAAGTTAAGAACATTATCAGGTGTTCATCTGAAACCTACTATACTTTGGAGGTAAAACATCTCAGTCATCCAGGTGAAAGTCGTGAAGTTTCATAATTGAATGTTTTGTTGCGGTCTAAAATATTGAGCTCTGCATATTTTGATTATTTTTAAGAAGAAATGTGAACAGGGTTTCTCTTTGTCTCTCTCCTTTTCTCTCTGTGTCTCACAGACACACACACAATTCGATCCTAGTGAACTCTTCAGTGCGTCATGTGCTGCAGTGTCGTGCTGTGCATCATTTCAGGAGCCCAAAGGCAAAAAAATCCAACTATTCTTTTCTGATATGCAAAGGAAATACAGAAAACCGGGACCAAGGTGTCTGCATATACAAATCCTCCTGTAACGTATGAACTCCTACACACCATCACTCACACACTACTTTCTGCTCTGTAGTGTCTGTTAGGCCACCAATGAATATATGAATAAAGGAGGGATCATCTCTCTCTTTTACCCTGCAGGAGGTTTCCACTAAAAGCCAACAGCTTTTGTCCCTCGTTGGCAGCTATCTTTAAAAGAACTCAACGTTTCAAAGCGTTATTGAGGAAATTCGCTGATGAGGTAATAAAGCAGAGATGTTGGGGGGGGGAGGCAGCCCCATGACCGTGCTCCTTTAACACATTACATGTTTACAGAGTTCCCATTAGACAGTTTTGCATGAATTCACACTAGTTGTATTTTGGATTCTTCGCACCTCTCAGTGTTTCCATCAGCCCACACGGCTCTTCATGGCCTCTCTGTGACTGTGTGTGTGCATGGGAGCCATCTGTTGGGGTAAACGTGTTGTCAGAAACATTGAAAGTGAGATGGCAGCGAAGAGACGCTCGCCCCGAGGCACTTCCTCTGTCATCACTCCAAGAATCCCGCTGTGCAGACCATGAACATTAACTTCCCAAAGCACTCTGGGTAATCACTTGCTGCCTCGCACTAGCCAAAACAAAGATTGCAGGGGATTTTCTGATGCACACAGTTGGCACGGGAGGCAGGAATTGACAGTGAATGAGCACTTCATTTAAGAATGTTTTATGTAAACAGCAAGTGCTGAAAATCAAGGAGACGCTAAATGAAATTTGACTTTATTGGGGAGGAGATCAGCGTGGCAGGTCGTTTTTTTCCAGTTTGTTTGTCGCTTATGAATGCTTATCTTTCCCCTTTACGTACACATCATCATCAACGACATCAACACTCATCCAACAATCTGAGGCACAATGCTGAGGTTAATGCGTGGATGAAAATCCCTGCAGCAGCCAAACACCTGTCACCGCTCACAAACAGACAGACAGGCAGATATACGAGGAGGCAGACAGGCAGCTGACGAGGAGATAAACAGGTTGGTGGACAGACAGGTAGGGAAATAGACAACAAGTCAGTCAAACAGACTGACACGCAAGCGGTGCACACAAACACGAGCGTATCCATCCCGTTTAGCATTCCGGGCCAATTTATTTTCTCCGACCTCCATCTGGACGTGAGACAAATAGAGTCATCTGCCGGCCAGCGAGGTGACTATAATTTGTTTGCCTGCGTAGCTGTAATATTCAGTTTCTCTCCAGGTTAAAACACAATTACTTCCTAGCAAACACGACTGGACAAAATCGGCCACCGCAGCCCGTCTTGCCATCTGTTGCTTGCTTGCAGCAGGATGTGGGCTCGGCTGGCCAAACGTCTCGCCGCGAGATGTTCCATGGAAACGCTTCTATGGCCTCCATTTGATGAGGATACGCGAGCATCGACAAACATCTGAGAGCGTACGATCCTCACGTGCGTAAGGAGTGCACACGAGGGGTGTCACCTTTTGTTGTGCGTATGTTTTGTTTGACAGTGACTGCTTTGTTTGCGTACATACTGTAGGTACGACTAACTTACAGCAGAAAGTAGTACGTGAAACTTTACAGGAAGTGTTTTGATAATAGTTTTTTATAACCTTGTGCTCTTAACACATTTCAAATCCGGTTGAACTGAATCGAATCAGTGCTGAATCAAAGCGTATTGAATTAATGGTTTTCACATCCTTACTGTACACACAAATAGAGCACAATACAAATACAAGCACACAAAAGCGACGCAGAGTCTGCAACCGCACAACAAAGCGTCCGCTCAGACTCCCTTTTTGCCATAAGATGCAATACACATGGAAAGTGTTTCCACTCACACTCAGTTGGACGCACAATCACATGAAAGTAGCTTCACTTGAAGCTGCTACACCGTCAGAGTTTGAGGATGAATTTTCTGGATCCACAAAAAAGTGTTTGCACCTCTGATGGTGTATCCTCTGCTGTTTGCCATTCAGAGTCTGGAACAACACACGCCGCAGTGGTGCTGTTGAAATTAATCTCTTAATACAGCGATGGGAGAAGTGAACATACAATGATCCGTTCGGTCTATTTACAGTGTTGTCTGCATGCCAAGAATCAGGAGTGGATCACCAGAAGGATGCTGTCAGGGTTTATGTTACATTTGGATCAGAGGAAAAGCATCTTCGTCACCACAGCTATCAGCCTCAACTACTCCAGCTCTTTGTGTGTGTGTGTGTGTGTGTGTGTAAATTATCAGTCAAGAAATGTCCCCTTTCTCATCCCAAATTACACCTTCATGAAGAAATTAAATAAATACAATATGCAAAGCCATGCCTAAGCTAATTAACAGCAGGCTGCCTCACAACGAATAAAGAATACAATTAATCAGTGTGTGTGTGTGTGTGTGTGTGTGAAGGGGGTTGTCGATCAACCCATATTGCTTAGTTTTTATTGACGCTCCCCTTTGTTTTCTGCTAATCTCCAGCCTTATGTTTTCATTTGACAACATTGTTCTATGAAATCAGTTATTTGCATGCTTTGCGTTTGTGTCACTGTGTTTCAAATCCACGCACGGAGGCGACGCCGGCTTATTTTAAATTCTATTATTACAACAGATAATGTAAAAGGAAATGTTGTTTTTAATGACATTTTTACCCCTTGGTACAGTAGGCAGCGCTACAGAATGGGATAAGATTATGTGCTTAGTAGCTGGAGTCATTTTTGGACTCTTTCCAGGTGTAAATCACGATATAATGATGTGGACTATTAATAGTTTAGATGTTGTCTTGTCTGCTGCAATTTATTAAACATGATTAAACATCTTGGCAGCGGTTCCATCTCTGCAAACAAACCCTGGAATGAGATACTTAAACTTCCCCTAGTATGCAACAATCAAATCGTCTTTCTGGTTGATTTTTGCTTGTTTGTTTATTGTGTTTCTTTAATTAATTTGGGTTAATTTCTACGAAGATTTTGGAAAAACCAACATTTTCATCAGCATTTATTTTAGTGGCCAAGCAATAGAGCAACATCAGTACCTCTTTACCGTTTAAAAAAAAAAAAAGAGATATCATTTTATCATACATTCCATCAATCAAAATTATGGCTTAAAATTTAGAAAATAAATGTATTTTATTATTCTTATTATTCTTATTCTTATTATTAATAATAATAACAGTTTTATTCATATTATTTGGAATGGATAAAGCGAAAAAGTGTGACTTTGATTCTAATTAGGCAAAGATCCCAAAGTTCAAAAATCATGCATTGAGTTAAGAAGATTTATATCAATACTATTTATATCTTAATTTACAATCATATGTAGTATTTCCGGTATTTGTATTTGTGTGTGTTTTTGTAGTATAACAACTGCTGTGTGATGTTGGCTGGGCTCTGTGACAGCGACGTGACAGTGAAAGTGGACTGCATCAAAGTCTTCAGCAGTGGCAGAGTGCCACCCATAACAAAGAGCGCCTTATGGCCAGGCCTGACGCTCTAACGTGTACCAGGACCCCGGTGACCCCGGCGGGCCATCGGCACATCAGAGCGGAGACAGACAGCAGAGGAAAGGCCGGACCTCATCTCACCTCTCAAAGAGCCTCGTGACCTGCTGCTCCCAGCTGCTTTCACACCGCCTGACACCAAGTTCAAAGTAATTTCTCCTTTGTGTGTGTGTGTGTGTGTGTGTCAGTGTGTGTGTGTGTGTGTGTGTGTGAATGGTGTGAGTGTGTGGCCAGGGAGAGACACTAAAGGGTCTTTTTTTTCAGTGTGCAGTGTGTATGTGATGTTGTGTTTGTAGCTTCAGTGTTTACCGTATGCACTTTCTTACACATAGGTGTTGGTGTGTGTGTGTGTGTGTGTGTGAGATGAGCTGACAATTACAACAGCCTCCTCTGAAGTTGAAACACACTTGAAAAACCCTTTCAAAGCATTAATGCAGTCATAATTTACACACATATTTTGTACAGAAACTCTTATTCGGCCCTTTTGTCTCACTGATTAAACATCGGCGCTGTTTTTACTGTTTTTCTTCATCTAACAGTCAGTGTTTTAAGTGTCAAATGGTGATGCATTTGTGTTCAGAACAGTTCGACTTCAAAAACTCCTTGACAAGAAGCAAAATACGCCGTAATATATTAACTATTTATTCAAATGTCTTAAAACGAGAGAATTTCTGTCATGACCATAAAAAAACAAACATCCCTCGCTTGTTTTGGAGCTTGAAACAATTCTGAAAAAAAAACAAAATCACACTTCACACTAGGTTTAAAAAGATTATTTTTCTAGGATGAGGAAAAAACACGGTTGAGTCCAGTGGCTGTGTGTAATTGACGTGGCGTGATGTGAAAATGATAGCGCCGCTCTTCCTTCTGCGTGTGCCGTTCAGGTTCTTTTTTTTATCTTAAAGCGGCAGAGAAACACGACGACCGGCTGAGCAGATGTAGGTTGATGCACCTCAAAGGAGTCGTCTTAACCCCATTCTCTCTCCTCCATTTATTTCACCACAAAGCCATTCTCGTCCGTCTACAAGACCCATTTAACACATGAGTGGCAGCGAGTTCACCGGGAGGGGGTGAGAGGGCGGGTTCATAAAACTGATGTACCTCAACATCAGCTGACCTCTCTTCTGTCAGCTACGACTGTCTGCCGAGCTCTTCTCTCATTTTTCACGTTTTTATCAAACATCGCCGCCAACGTGATTCTATTTAAGCCGGCCGAGAACGCGGCGTGTCAGGTATCCATTTTGTGTGTTCAAACCCTATGGGTATCAAACCAGGTTGAGGTAATTGATCATATGCAATTTCATAGCAGGGAAATGTGTATTACTGTGTTTAGGGTGGAAGGATTTCACAATGTGGGAGAGGCAGGCTTAAAGAAACGGCAGAATGAAAGCTTGGAGGAGTATTTCCAGCAGAATGGTGGGGTTAAATAATACGTGTCAGTATTCAGCGAGCGTAGAAACTGCAGATATGTCATCAAGTCTCCTGGCCAGACTGAACCTGCAGGAATTAGATACTATTTGAAATAAACTACAGTGCTTTAGGCATATGCGTTTGCCAAAGAGAGATTTTTGACAACCGCTACCTAAATGAGTCTCTCCTTTGAATTGGATTTGCATGAGAATTGGCAACACATTTTGTATAGAAAGCTATTGTGTTATACACTTCAGCAATCTTCCCTCGCTGTACTTGTTATTTGTTCCAAGAAATACCACATTGTCAATTCTTTGTTTTCTGGATTGTGTGAATGTTGTTGACTACCTTAAAAAATATTGAATTTATTCTCACAAATGACAAGTTTTGCTCTGTAAACGAGACGAACGGCGTCGACGCTATTTGTAATTTGTTAAATACGTGTCCTAACTATTAGGAGAGCTCGCGCACAAACCTTGTCGTGCACCGGAACTCAGAGAGATTTTAACAAGTGCAAGTGAATGCATGTAATTGTTAACGGATGACTTTTCCTCCTTGGCTTTCTTTCCAAGCCCAGAGTAAAGCTTGTGACCTTCTACGTGTGTGTCATGAATCCAAAGCTCTAAGTTTGCGCACTGTGCCCACAACAAAATATAAATAAGACACAAATGAGTTCCTCTAAAAAAGAACTCCAGTGTAAAGAAATGAGCAGAATTGACAAATAGGCTTTTCATCCCGGTCGACTGAAACGGCGGATGAATTTCTGCTACCGCGTCAATTAGTAAAACTTTTACGCTCTCCCCATCTTTCAGCTCAGAAAAAAAATCCCAACATGAAATTGCCGCTGCCCGGCACAAAAAGCCTTTTATTATCCTCGTCTTTCAAACGCGGCTGTCAACAAAACAAGTTTTCTGCCTGCAGCACGGAGAGACGAAGACGCTGCAGACGCGGCATCCTTCCAAAAGAGTTTGAATTTGGCATGATGGCACTCACGTCGTCAGTTAGGGAAGGAAAGCTATGAACCTGATTTCCCTACCAGCTTTCCTGAATCCAGCTGTTTACTGTAGATGAAATTTACCAAATCGTGAAAGGATCACAATAAAACGTTTATTTGAATGTAGCTCGATCATCAGTGGACAATGCAGCAGCCATGCGACTAAAGGCTGTCCAATTGTAAAGTGTAATCCTATAAAAAGTCACAGATGGGTGTCGTGTGGTCAAACCCCATTTTAAATTCATATTGTGCGTATTTATTGATTGAACAGGTTTGTTTAGAAAGCCCACAATTGACACACAGATCCTGCGCCCTGCCTCTCCACACACAGCCAGCAGCTTAAAGCGGACGGAGAGCGCTGATGGCGTTAGGCTGCACGGGGTCCAGAGAACCAGCTGGCCACCAGCTCCCAGCAGCCCTCCCAGCCACGGGATAGGCATTAAAGGGCCCCTCAGGCCTCTGGGGAGTACTTAGTGTCTTGTCGGCCATTGTGGCCCTAATGGTCCCCCGCAGTCTCACTCAGCATTCATCGCTGGCCATTATACTGGAGCGAAACCAATCGCTTTGCCACGCCTGTTGGAGTCAAGAGGGGACGGAGCCTCCTGTTGAAACTCTGGCAGCGAGTAAGAGCTCGATCAAGCTTGAACACGGGACTCGCTGGTTTGATTCCCTCGACGTATTTCTACTTCCCTTTTGTCTCCCCTCCAATCTCCCCATCCTTGCTTTCTCTGCGGTCAGCTGCCGGACCGTATGGGGTTGACAGGGCCCTCCAGGCACCAGCAGAAGCCGCCACCTGTCCACCTTCCAGAGGATGAAGGCTCACACAAAGACACAGCAGACATCCATAAGTCTGGAAGGCAAAATGAGATCCGACGAGGCCGCGCCGAGCTCTGGGAAAAATTGATTTTTCACACATTCATTTTCATCCCAAGTTAGGGCGCCTTCATTCTGGGATTTGGGTCTGTTTACAAATCATTTTGTTCATTTATTTACAAGCTGGGGGTTGTTGAGTTAGAATAGACATGGCTCCATCCAGTGATGAGCGCTGACTGACACCCAAAAATAGAAGAACGAGAGAGGATTATACTGTAGGCCATGTGATCATATGATAATGTATCATAACTGCACCACGGATTCCTGTCTCATTTCATTGTTTACTTTCACAGTTGCTTATTAAAGCATCTCAACAGGGTACTCAGTAATTGCATTTGTTACATTACTAGACAGTGTAAGGAAAAGTGACATCTAAGCGTTGGAATAAATAGATCCTCCACCAGACGCCTCAAACAGCAGCACTGCATTGTCACACAATCACGCGCCGCAGTCCTTTATCCTACGAACCGCTAATCGACAGTCTCAAAGTCGCCATGTTAAAGATGTTATCTCCGATCAGCGACGCGCTTTGATGTCCCGGCTCTCCGTCTCAGGTGCACGTGGGCCAATTAGTGAGAATTCTTTTTGTGGGGAGGTTGTACACAAGTGACCTGATGCTTGATGTCACCGCGAGTTCAAAGGGCTGACAGTGTCAAAGAAAAGTCCCTGTGGGGGGCGACATGAGTGAGAGTACAGCCTCTGCTATGCAAACACACACACACACCCCAAAAGCCCAAAGCCCAAAGCCCCGGAGCTGCAGGCAGGGGAACAATATCACATCGAGCCTGTGAATCTCTAATGAAGAAAGGAGGAGGAGACACGTGCACACACACACACACACACACACACACTCACTAACAGCAGAGTACAATAGAATTCAATCTAATGTGGACGAACACGGATACACACACACACACACACACAGATGGTGAGAAGACTTTGGAGATAATTTGAGCTTTGTCTGCAGGAAGGCAGGTAGAGTGTGGATTGAGCGTGAGAGACGGGAGAGAGAGTTTGTCTATAGGGAGGGATGGTGGGAGAAACAGAAATATAGTTTGAGAAGTTGTCTAAGTCTTATCGATTGAACACATAGCGTCAAGTCTGCAGTGCAGAAAAGGAAAAGGAAAACTTTTTATTATCTGACATTATGACTTGTAAAACTCTGCAACAAATCTTTTAATTTTTAATCCTTTGCCCAGGATTAGGAACAATATTTTACTGGTAAATACCAGAGCAGTTTAACCCTGTTTTGGTTTAGAAACTTTAATGATGCATCAGCTCTGGTTTATTTTTCCCCCACTTAATTTTATCGCATGAAGACACATAATAAAAATATTAATAAATAAACATTTTGCTGTTATTTTGAGAATATCAATGAGAAATCATGGTTGGATGGATAATGGATGATGGATGGATGGATGGATGGATGGATGGATGGATGGAAGGATGAGAGATGGATGGATGATGGATAGATGATGGATGGATGGATGGATGGATGATAAATGGATGGAGTGATGGATGATGGATGGATGTTTGTTTGTTTGTTGATTGGTTGGTTGTGACACCAAGCACAATATTGTTAAGCTGCAATTATAGTGATAGATTCAGTCAATATTGATTGCATACATTTTAAAACATTCATTACACTAGAATTATTGGAAAAAAAAATGTAGTTTTTTTCAATACATCATAATTACACCTGAAATTGGCCCTGTTTTTTTTCAATGTGTAGACTTAGCTCATGCTACTCATACTCGGCCTGCTATGTTGATTATGCAGCATCTTCTATACTAACAAAACAACTAAATCCTATTAATGACATACATGCACAATATACGTCTCAATCATATTTTGGCCTTTTATCACAGTAAAGAAAAATACTCTGAGTAAATGCTCAGTGTATGTTAACACACTGAGGGTTATTAGGTTCATGACCTATACGCGCATCTCAAACATGTCCCACACAAGGACGCATTCACACACATTGGTACACATAAATATCCACTATATTGGACATGAAGCTCACTGCACACACACACACACACACGCAGACTAGTTTTTTTCTTAATCACCACACACAGACACTTCATGCTCCGTCTCGGCAGTGTGTGGATGTTGGCCCCCTGCAGAATTACCTGCAGCCAAGTCAGAGGGCAGCATTAAAATTCAACATGCTTTCACCGGCCCCCCCACGCTGCCCAGCCTGACCCAGGAAGTGTTTAGCATTCTGTTCACACACCAAACAGCAACAACTGGAGTGCTCATACAAACCATCCACATCTTCCAGCTCTCCCTCTCTACAAGAAATACGGACTCCTTCACTCTGCTGTGGTTTGTTTCGTATAAAAGAAACATTTGCTCTTAGGCAAAAGCATTTGTATTTTGCAAAGACGATTCTGTTGGTTTGTCTGTCTCTGCCTGTGCCATCTTTTCTTTTGAGGTTCAAGGACGCTGCACTCTGTGACAGCAGCAAGAGAAGGCGCCTCGCAATCTGATAAGATTTTTCTATTATTAAGTGTCCTATTCTATAAAACATTCTATTGCAATGAAGTGAAGAGAATAAATAACAAGGCAGAAAAAAAGCCTGCAGGCGCAGTGACACCGAGGTTCACGCTGCTTCTTCTCTTCCCCAGAGAGTGAAAGAAGAAGAAAGAATGAAAGATGAGGAGGAGCGAGAAAGCCAAGGAGAGAGAGGTTAGGACAAATGTCTCACACAAGGGCTTGACGGTCAACCAAGCAATTGGTGCATCTTGTTGTGAAAAAGTAAACAAATATGGATGCAGAGAAAGGATTCTTTAAAAATTAATTTCTTTTCAACAAATCCCATATCTTGAAATGTTAAGAAATTGTGAATATAGAACTCTGGATTCTCTAGTCACACTGGATTGGTGCTAAAATGTTTGTGTTCTTCACCTTGTAATGTCCCACCTTTCCAGTGTGTTTCATGAAAATCAATTCATGAACTTTTTGCCTAATATTGTTTTGTCCGCTCCCTTACTGTTCACTTAAATCAGTCTGTACATTAACATTTCCCCTTACAATGTTGGGTCTATTTTGACATTAGAGTGGTTAATGCTTGGAAATCTGTAAATAATGGCCAAATGAATGTTAAATAACTCAACTTTCACCAACTTTCTCATTGTAACAAGGCAGCCGTGCGGTTATAAGTGTTATTAAAACATTCCTAAAGGTTCCTCCCAGATTATAATCCATCAAGTCTGAAGTTTAAATAGCAATGTGTTAATAGTGAATGGATTTTGCGGTGCATAGCGGTGAATCTACTGGAGGATCATCTTGATGATTAAAAGAGTAAAAAGACAATGCGGCTTATTACGAAGAGCTATTTTTCACAACCTGACATCCCAAAGTGGTTCGTCCTAATGTCTTATTACTGATCTATAAAGCATGAATATATTCTGTTTCCATTAACGACTACTTCTGTTTTAGGAATCCTTTATAAAGAGTACGGTGCAAACTACAACAGTTAGGCGACATTTAAAACATTTTGAGGCATCGCATTTGTACTGCGTGTCAGTCAGTCATGTAATATTACATTCTTGGTATGCAGGTGTGGCTTTGAGTGTATTCATTTCTGCATATGATTGAAAATGCATTTGAATCCCCGGGAACACGCTGTTATAGTTCTGTGTAGTAATTTATCGAAGTTGCCGAGCCGATGCAGCCTTGCAAAGAATCCATTCTGTCTGGCGGAGAGAAAGGAGGGAGAGGAGGCACTCATGAAGATTTCAGCAGACCTCAGTACCTTTGAAATAGTTCTTTTCAAAAGCACCATGGCGTGTATCCATACATATTTCATCTCTATTGCTCTGTGCATGGCCAGGGAGGCAATGGGAATTATTTATGTGGTCCAAGAAGAGAGGGAGATAAAGGCAGAGAGAGAGAGAGAGAGAGGAGGAGACAGAGAGGGATAGACAGGTCCTCTGACGCCCAAACTTCATCAGAGATTACGCGGGGCAGAAGGCAGAGAGATACGTGCTCAACTAATTAAACGTCTAAATGAAGTCATTAAGTCCGTGGCCTTTTTATCCAACTGCCTCTGGTGAAAATAATTAAATTTCCCCCAAGTTTCATTCCATCTCTCCTCCCCTACACACCTTTTCGCAGCTCCGTTTCACAAACCGACCAAAAAAAGGGACGTTGGCAAGCGGCCTGAAAACTCTGCCGCACGCTGTTTGTCGCACAATGAGGCCAATTAGTGTGTTACGCAGGCCGTCGCACAAACAGACGCGTGGTTTGATACTGCGTGGTCCGGCCACTCTCACATCGTGTCATTAAAACTGCAACTGCAAAGA
>OMNV01013063.1:0-32726 GCA_900303265.1 Brotula barbata
GTGCACAGCAGGATGTGAATAACCTGTATAAAGTGTCTGCACTACAGCAGGGCTACAGATGGTTATTAGTTAGCAGCGAGAACAAGCCCTTGATATACAGACGACCTGACGGCAAGCTGCTCGGTACACACAAGGCATGCAAAGTCTGTCGAGCTCCTCGGTACATCCACTTTCCATACGTAAGGCGGCTTTCACTACAGCGAGCGCCCGTTCGTCTCTCTTTGCTTCGACGGCTACATTCCGGTCAGTGCTTCTAAAACGCTCGGAACCCCCGCGGGTCATCGTGACCGGCGGCGGAGATGTTTCCAGTCTCCTATCGAACGTTCTGTCTGTTCAGCAGTTCCATCGAACCGCCAGAAACGATTCGACGCCCGGCTGCTCTGGAGTCACGCGAGGGGAAAGTCCGCAGCGGTCACTTTATTAGGCACGCCTGCACAATCCAATGCAGTCCAATAAGCAGACGTACCCCCACATTAACGACGCTTACAATGTACAATTTTATACCTCGCTGTCAGAGACGGGTTAATCCACCTCCACGGTCATTTCCGATGATGCGGTCGGGGATGGCGTTGTGTTGTAACTGCATTGTATTGAGACGTTAAAAGACATCCGATTCCAACACAATCCAATAAAACACCATCTCCCACCACAGCATCGGAACGATCGCGGGGCTGGATTAACTCATCTCCGACGGCGACGCATAAAACCGTACAGTGTAAACTTAGCGTGGGAGTTGCTGCTGTGTTGGGATGCACTGGACAGTGACGGTGTGCCTGATGAAGTGACCGCTGTGTGCATTCGGCTTGTGTCAAGAGAAGTCAAGTTCAGCTGATTTACAGTGAAGTTGTGCGAACCCAATGGTTCTCAATCCTGGTCTTTGAGCACCACGGTGCTGCACGTGTTCCATCTCTTTCTGCCGTACACACACCTGAATCACGTGGTCCTGACGCAGGCGTGGGTACAACAGTGAAGACCGGCCGACGTGCAGAGCCGTGGTACTCGAGGATCAGGACCGAGAACCATCAGGTCCGTCGTCTGTAATGCGCAGGGAATAAAAGACTTCGTTCCAGTTTCAGAGACTTCAAAATGAGCAGCCGGGTTCCACCCACAGACGTTCCGTGCGAGACACGGAGCGGGGCTCGCGTCACGCTAACACTTTCTCTCACTTCCTTGTCGCTCCCTTGTCGACTTTGGCCCCTCTCCTCAGTCACTCGGCGAGGAGAGGGTGAATACATTTCGTGAAGGGAGGGGGCGCTACGGAGGAGCTCCGAATGGTTTCTCACAAGGCAGATTTTGGTAATTATTATATCAAAAGTCAGCAAGCAATTAAGCAAGCAAATGTTGTTTTTGTGGGGTAAGCGGGGGAGTGGCAGATGGATGCGGTGGGGCTACGATCACAACAGCTGATTAATATTAACAGTGATGTGAACACAGTCACAATATACAACCATTGATACACTTATATAAAAAGGCAAACAAAAGCTGATTGTACAGTTGCTTTTCCACGTGTACTTCTTACTGAGAGAGGAAGACGCCATTCAGGAGCGGTGGAAGGCCGGGTTAGAATCTCATCAAGCAGCGAAAACAAATCAAAGAGCGCGGGGGATGGGAGCGACGGAGTGCCGTGGTTTGGTGGACTAAAAGCCCGGAGGCGAGTCGGCCCCGGCTTCCCTCAGCCGCGCGTTCCCTCTCTGAAACGTCGGGCGCAAGACGCGGCGCGCGGTTGGCGAGGTGTGGCACGACGGCTGTGGCGAGCGGGCGGGTGTGTACGGAAGACGGCCGTCTCACGCAGGTGCCGTCTGGAAAACCGCAAACCCCTCACCGAGCGCAGAACAGCACAAACGCACGTCATTACCGACCGCAGCACACGGGGCGACGCTGCAACGGCTTCAAATCTTCTCTCTCCGCGTGGCGTCAGACTCTCTGAACAGCGTCTACCTTCCATTCCGACGGTTTTTAAAGGCCATAAGCTGCCACCAACATCTGGAAGTGGTACAGTGGAACCAGGAAATATTTGCTGAGTTTGTCACTCGAGTCGGGAAGAAATTGGGAAGGAAGAGAAAAGTGACGTGACTTCATCGCTGACGAGGAAAAGCTTCGTCGTCCTGATCGAACTCATCCGGACTGTGGCGACAGCTCGCGGCCTTAAAAACCTTCGGGACGAAAGCCAGACGTCGTCCGGTGAGTCTGGCGCCGCGTGGAACAACAGAGGAGCTGTCCTAGAGTCGTGCTGCGTGCTCTCGGCCGGCGTCGATGTGTCTTTGTGGCGTCGTGCGCTCGGCGGAGGACTTGTGGTTTTGCGGACAGCGCGTCGGTGCGGCGGGTTGTTACGGAGCTTTAGTTTCCTCCTGAGCTTAAACGTCAGATGCAAATTAAGTGGAACTTAGCTGAGGGCAGCTAGGCAGGATCAAACTTCAGGGTCTACGGAAAGACCTCCTCACCTCAGCACTCTGTGAAGGCGCTACATGACACAGCTTCGTGTGGGAGGGGCTACGGTGACGGTGAACGGCGGCGGCTCTTGTGCAACAAATGAGACTTTGGCAGAGGCGGAGGTGGACGGATGGGGAAACTGCTGCTGCTGCAGACAGAGGCGGGCATGGTGTAAGACAGCGAGGTGGAACGAAGGCATGAGCATGAAATGCACGACAAATAAAAACAAAGAAGGCTGAAATGAAGGACACAGGGTTTAGAAATGGGCTGGGTGGACGGGTGAGGATTCGCCTCCCCCACCGCACCCACCCCCCCAAACACAAAGGCCTCTTTTAGTCTTTCCAGTCTTTCTTGATGTGGATGTTCCAATCCCAGGACAGATGGTCATGCTTGTCGTCGTCAGTGAACTTGGATTTGATACTGTACTGTCCGCGGGCCAAGATGCCTGCCGGTGCCTCCTCCAACGGGGTCATGAAGTCGTACTCATTAACCCGAGGACCATAACTGCCCACCATGTACTCCGACTTGTCAACTGTCACAAGAGAAGACATAAGGGGGGGGGGTGTTAAATGAGAGCGCAAGAGTGAGAGAGGCAATGTGTCACGTAGGTCATAAACTAACAATTACACTTATTAAAGATAATTCATCACTTTATCATTTTATATAGAAGCAGTCAAGCTGTGCAAAAATATTTTTAAGCCCTCAAATTGCTCATACCTGAACACAACAAAAGAAAAACAGCAAATATGTACATACAGAACTTTTTTTTTACTGTGGAAATGACTTGAATCGGCGTGTGATTAATTATCTGACAGAAATATGAAAGTAGAACCGGATTAGTTTGATGAGCTCGGATATATTTATCACGTACTGCGTGTCAGTAACTACTTTGGACCTCTCACGTATAACAAACTTTACATTCAATTTGTGTCTTTGTTTTGTAACAATAGATGCATATGTAAAATATCAATTAATTCTAAATCTATAAGAATAAACTCAAGTTTTCATATAAAGTAAAATAGTCAATAATGTTACTTTCTGAGCAGGTGACATGAAGATGTGCAGTGAAGAGACGATTGTGTTTACTCACTCCTCACTCCTTTCCTGTATGTCTGCTGCACGTACTTCAGACCCGACACAATCTCCTTGTTCACCTGAGACGACACAAACATTATTCTAGAAATCAGCCAGAACAGGCGGAGGGTGACCAGAGTCAGTAAAACGCACGGGGGGGCCAAAGTGAAACCCAAATGGAGAATCAGACGTTTTAATCACCGAGGTGTTAGAAAGGAAGCGATGGGTGAGACAGCGGATTCCTTCTCCCTGAGCGAGAAATGTGTGCTCTGATGAGAAGTAAAAGGTTTGAAGTAGAACAGCTTCCCAAATCCAAACAAACCTTTGCTGTGAACAGAGGTGAGTGTACATTATTGTACAAATAACGTTGTACAACATTGCATTTGTTCCATCTCTCCCTGCTGTACACAGGTGTGTTTAGCCGATCACGATCTGGGAGGCACCAACTGTAGATCAAATGAACACAACTGTGAGGATGTGCAATGCCGTGGACCCTGACACTGAAATGTACCTTTGTGTGTCAGATGAAGATCAATTTTGTCCCAAATCTTCTGACGTTTCGGATTTTTTAGATTTTTTTTTTTTAAGTGTAATGCAGATTAGCTGATGAAGCTCTGAATGTTTACGTTATGACAGACAGTAGAATGAGGGCAATATTTTTGTTTTATGTACTGTATGCTGACGATGAAATAGATAAAACTATGCTGGCTGTTGTGTCTGGGTTTTCAGAAGATCACATTGTGCGATGTTCGCTATGTCGCAATGGTAACAAACGCCTTCCACACATCAGAAATTGAACTTGGTTCTCAGGGGCCGGACCCTCTGCAGACCGACCCCAATATTCAGACAGAATATGACAATTCAACAAGAACTACGCAGTGAATGAACTTTGTCAGGACATAAATTATCAGATATCATCTACAAAACACAAACCAACCACCACAAGAGACTGTTCTGATCAAAGATAGAAAACCTGTTTATCTGCTCCAAACTGGTAAATACGTCCATGAGACACATAACCACTGATATGGACAACACACGGCCGATGGTAAAGGTGGAACACCACCCATAAAAGAACCCCAAGAACCCATTTGTTAAGGATTTACATACAAAGGAAAGGGCGTGGGAGGCAGCTGCCACCGGTGTGACAGCAGATGGGCAGTGTGATTTATGTATTCACCAAACATCTGTAGGCTGCAGGAGATAAATAGTTATCAAGCTGCAGCACCAAGCAGATATCTGATGAAAATCTGAATTATTTGCTGGCACGGTAGCTAATATGCAGTCCTGTGAGACGTGAAGTGGTTGCAGTTGGATACGGCTGTGATGCGATGTGTTTCGGGGTGTTCCTTTACTGAAGGTAGGGGCTTATGGATGGTATAATTTCATAATTTCAAAATCCTGCCTACTCCCTGCTTTCTCCAACCTCAAAATATAGAAAATTCTGAACTAAACCAACCATGACTTACGAACTACACACAGACCGCCGCAGAGATTTGACTCCGGTAAACAGGATCCAGTGACGACTACACAAACCGGAGAGTCACTTGTCATAATGGCCCTGAATAACACAAAGCCTGGTCCGTGGAAGCGGTTTCTCTTTCAGAGGACTTCATGCGGATAAAGCACCAACAGCTCACCTTAAAGCTGATCTTTATTCTGTATTCAACCCCCTCCTTCAGAACAAAGGACTGATTCTTAAAGTCTCCCAGGTCTCCTGACAGAAAGAAGGAAAAATGAAATAGAAGGTAAACATTAAAGACACACACACACACAGTACATAAAAACAGCAAATGCTCAGAGCTGTCTTAACTCTCTGAATATGTTTAAAGAACCATCACCATCATATAGACAACAAAGACATAGAAATTAGAATACATATGTGCGTTATGTTTTTTTTTATCTCTATTCCGTAAATCTGGAGTCCTCTAGTTATACATTGTCTAATGGTCTCAGTGAGCCACTACTACAGGAAGTCACCATGGTACCGGGCTCAGACTCCTAAAGGCAGTGTTTGTTTTGAGTGCTAACTTCCAGAGTGTTTCTGCTGAGCTGTGTCTGCTTCTCCTCTCTAACGAGTGTCAGAGCCTCACGGTCAGAATAATCCAATATGAGACGGACTTGTTGTAGCTGCATTGATTCCTGGAATTGATCTTCCTCACTGACTAAGCAGTGTGTGAGTCACCCTCAGCAGACTTTTACTGTAACTTCACATTCTCTTGTCTGATGTATTCCACCATGAAACCATTTCATCACATGTATTCCCCCTTATAAGTCAGTGTCTGTACTCTGTGTGGATTTATGGATCACAGTATGAGGGGCTTAAATTGCTCTTTAAATAGAACTGCTGTAGACATGCATTCATTTTGGTCTTTGGTTGAATTCTCAGGTTCAGATGAGATGAGACAATATAAATATTAGACACCGGCCTATTCATGTACTCCTGATGCACATTTGAACTGTAGAATGCCCTTAACGCAAGACACATGCATAAATAGCAGTTTTTGTTTCAGACAGTGAAGTTACAAGACTTTGAAAGTGACATAAATATGACAAAACAAAAAAATCACTAGTTTTGCGCTGCAGCATCTGTAAAGGTCTTCAATGGCTTATTAATATGACAGGTGGATGAGAGCCTTTGTTGTAGCTTGGGTTGTCCAGCAGTGATTGCTGCTGCAGTACATTCACATGCGGACACAGTAGAAGAGCGTTACACGTTATGATGTGTAATCAAGAATGGCAAACAAGCTGAGTGTAGATCACAAGGGAATAAGCATCGAAAGAATAAGAATCTTACCTGCAAATGTCTGAAAACTATAATAAAGTCTACTGAAAGGAAAACAAATAGGTGTCTGCAATTTATGCCGTTCATTAAATTCCTGATTCCTTTTTTGATCGTGGGGATTCCCCCTTAATTTAGATTGATAATTAAAGGTTTGTCTTAATGATAAACAGGTTAGCTTTGTCATCTGATCTTAGTAGAAAATAAGCCTGCTGTCCTGAGGGTATTCTCCGTACGTGACTCAATAAAAACAAGTTCAGATGAGACGTTACAGATTGATTCCATTGTGTGACCCCACCTGCGGTTGTCGACTAGCCGAGCTGGGTCGTACTATGTGGAACAACAGCTCGTCGTCGTGTTCAGTAACCAGGGTTTGTGTATGTATATCTACTGTCTTTGATTGGTTGACTTGTGGTAACAGGAAGGAGCTTTCCTTCCCTTACAATCGTGGGAGACTAAAAGCTTCTCCTTGATGCACACAAGGAATTTAAGGAAATCATTAAATAAACACAACACCGCCAAAGCGTCCACCGTGTCAAAGCTGACGAGATGTAGCAGACTCACTGAACACACAAGTTGAGTTGACACTTTTTGACACAATTGTCCACAAATTTAATAGTTTACATTTTCCTTTAACAGAGCAGACACTCATTACTTCTGCATGCATACTGGGTTGATATCATCCTGCTCTTACTAATACTGTTTGAATGTTAAATCCAACAGTAGCGCACACAGGTGAAATACATATCTTAAGTGGAGTCATCTAATTAATAAAAAGCTGTCTTAATGATGATTGGTACATATAAGGACCGTTTTTGGGAACGCAAAGGATCTTGGCAATAGTGCAGTCTTCTCTGAATTTGGAATTCTCTCTGTATTATGAACGCGCCGAACTAAACCTGTTTCCGTGAAACAAAGCTGCTCGAACTAGATTTGACTTTACAGACATGTTGCCACAGGAACCGATTCAACAACAGGCGGTTTTCTCCTTCTAAGAACAAGCCAACCCCTGACTGCATCTAGTTATCGACAATGAAATCCAGATATTTAGTTACTCTGTGGGCTCTTTTTCTAAATTAGTCGGTAAACAAACCTGAGACAGTCTCAGAAATAGGGATATCTTACCAGTCAACATGGCAACGCCCCAGCACATGCTCAGTTTAGCATCAATCACAGGGTTGAGTCTAATTACCAGATTTTTAAGTCAGGTGTAAATCATGAGGAAGGTAGTAAAAAAATGTCTAGTTTTGAAAAAAATGTCATGAGAACCTTTTGATTTTGATTTTTGTGTATTCAACTTCAACTTTACAAATTAATCAAAAAGAGTGCATAAGAACAACTTTGTAGTCCTCTGAAGTCTTCTTTGCTTTCTTTCTTTCTTTCATTTTTACTTCTGAGGACCAGTTATGTCCTTTTCACATTTACTTTATCAAAGCACCGAAATCTACAGAGGCAGCACATCTCTCTCTGTGCTGCAGGAACTGGCTCAACAGGGCCTCACCTTTCAGATCTAGGATCAAGGGGATTGGACCATCACAGACCAAAGCCATCTGGGTCACCTGGACATTTGGAGCATTAGGATCTGGAACAGAACAGATGAAACACATTATTAAATATAGAGGACAACAGGAGGTGCCACAATGTGAAAGCGTGTTTGCAGTGGTGACGGATGTTTTTTAGTACGGCGAGAGATTTATCGCTCAAGTTCCTCTGCGATCCAGGACCTCGCCAACCCTTCTGACGTGACCTTTTTAGCAGTCGCGTAGACCCAAACAGAAAAAAGGAAACTAGGCTCTGAAGACTTCCAAGAGGACTAAATACGAAGCGTTGTGTGTTCTCAGGAGAGCTGATATCAGGACAGCTGTACTGTAGCTGGGACAGTCGCTGCATTAATTATACTTCAGTCCCAGTGAATAAGGCCGTTTTTCTCTGGCGTACTGATTGTTAGAAAATATTTGGGTTTCCATGAATGTGTGTCTGATGCAGCATTCACCACAGATGTTCTAAAAAGCAGGGCATATCACTTTGATGACCGCAAACAGAGTGAACATTTAAGACTGAGGAAAAAGGAGTGCTGCTGTTGTGGCTATCTTTGTGGCTGATGCTTCGCCCACTGTCGAGCTCTCTCTGTGTTGAAAATAGATTAAGTCTGTGAGATCACTGACGGGAAACTGTGTGGTATATAATACCCGTTGTTTTTGACCTCATTTCATTTTACCAGAAGCTGCACAACTGCTGTGATAAGTGCTAAAACTGGTGCTTAATTAATTTATAAGTTGGTCCATAAAATATGTTGACAAATTTGATATGCTTTAGATGTTTGCGGTTAAACTGCCAAATATTAAAAACAAGCAGAAACAAGCTTAGCTAGTGGCAAGTACAGCTCGGAATATCCTTCGCATAACATGAAGTGAACAGAGCAATGCCAAATGAGCTGCCTGAGCTTTAAAGAACTGTTTAGGCGTTGGAATCGCCAGAGACCTCCCGATATAATGATGCAATATTGGGTTCGAATGTGTGTGTTGCAATTTCTGTCTAGATGTCTGATGATTCACAGTCATCCAGGCCGTGGTTATCCAAACAGGGTCAAGTCTAGGGTTACTCAAGTCCTGTTGCCCTCGACGCTGCCCTCTTTAGGTTATTTCTTTCTAATACTCGGGAAGTATTGCAAATCAATATTATGCCAATTTCAATAAATACATTTTCTTAATACAAGAAATGGTAGTGGAAATATAATTTAATTAACTTAACAAAAAACATGATGTAAAATAGAAATTTACAGATTTATGAAAAACAAGCAGAATAAAGACCAAAATGATTTGAGATTTAAGGAACCATCAAACTAATATATGACTCAAAGTTCAAAATAAAGACTATTCCCCCACCCGGAGACAACAATACTAAACTAAAACAGCTGAATCCTGACTCCAACAGCATCCTGGGGGACCTGGCTCGGGAGGCATTGAGACTCACTTAGCATGCTGCCTCAGCGACCTGGCCAGTCAAAAGCTGATTAATGGCCATACAAGGTCCTTGTAAATAAAGTAAGGGACGGAATTTGTTACTTGCCTCGTCCTCTGAGAATTACTGGCTAATTTGTGTAGTACTGCTTCCAGTGCTACACAAATTAGCTCCGCTTAGCTTGGCTTAGGTGTTTAACCCCATCAGAGCTCAGACTCATAGCATATACTGTATTTGTACTTCCAGAACTGTTTCATGCTGCAAATCAAAACCAAACATTAGCATCGTAGAATTTCTATACCATATCAAACTATTATCCTTTCTTTGATCTATCCTTTTCTCCTTTTCTTTCATCCTGTGCTTCATACTGAGAATTTTTGCACCTTGCTTGGTTTATGTTTTGTACATTCCCTGGACATTATTTTGCACACTCCTGCACCAACGATACAACTCCTTCATATAAATAACAGTCAGATTGTACATATTTTCTTCTAATATGTTTCATCGAGTCTTTTTATAACATTTAATATGTTTCTTGCTGTTCCTGGAACTCACTTTATTCATCGTCATCATTATTTTTACCTCGTACGTCTATTGTTATTCACCAATATGCCACGGCAAATTCCTTCTATGTGAAAACCTAATTGGCAAAATCTGGATTCTGATTCTTGGCCTAATTAAAAATAAGCTACAGATAAATCAGGTACTTTAATTCCAAAAATGTAACCTTTTTTTTTTTTTTTTTTTTTACTGTATCTATCTGTTTAATCTGTGCATTTTACATCATCCTAACATAAACCCAAAGCATTACTAACAGCATTTAATACCATTTCCCCACATATTTCTTCACAAGAAGCTTTGAGCTGAAAATGGCTGCTGCCTCTCTTACCATTGACACCTTGGCCATCGCCCAGCAGGGCTTCCTTGTACTTGCGTAGACTCTCATCATCCTTATCCATTTCATGGATCTCTTGCAGAGTCTTTTGGGCCGGTGGCTTGTAGTTGACAGACTCGCTCTGTTCATTTTCTGCAGCGATGGCTGCTAGCTGCTCTGCAGTCACATCATCCTCAGCCATGTCTGGAAAAAAAGACGGGAGAAACGTAAGTGGAAGGAAAACAGCAGGTGAGATTAGGTGGAGGATCGGAAACGAGAGGAATGCTGTTTGAAAACTGGAGTCACACTTCTTTTAATTAAATCTTATTTGATAATTGCTCACGTACTGTTGATTTTGCTGCTCACTAAATTTTGTCAAATCTTTAAAACTTGAGTCATCAGCGGAGATGTTTTTAATCAACAGCATAACCCCAGTGGAGGACAGGTAACTTCGACAAAAGGAAAACATATTTCTACTTTTCAAAGAGGCGCCTTGCAGAGGGAGAACACTTCCAAAGCCTTTGCATGGTAGGAGAAAAATACAAAAAAAAAAAGAAAGTTATGAGCTTCAGGTTGAAGGAAAAGTCACTCATATGTCAATAAATGGATTCTCATATTTCCCCAAAACATGCAAGCAATGAGGCCTAAGAAGAAAATAAGAGAATTTTCCAGAGAGTTGAGAGAGCGGTATGGAGCCATTTCATCTTATAGTCCTAAATGCACTTGCCTTAAAGATGCAGTAAAACACCAGACGTCAAGCACAGCAGCAGAAAGGAGAGCTGATGTGAAGACGTGAAGAGTCCAGCCTACCCACTAAGCAGCCGCTACTCTGCGTTAATATAGCTGCTCCTGCCGACGGTGACCTAACTCTGCTTCCGCATGATATCATCTGAACACATTTCTCTGAAATAGCATCACTGCCGCTCCGACTCAGGGAGCCCGGGATGAGTTCATGCAGCGCAGGATGAAGTCTCTCCCTCAGAGGGCGTGGCCTTTCATAAACATTGTTTTAGTCACAGAAGAGTTCCAGGATTCAAATCCTCCTGTAGGAATACATTGATGTGATCCGTGATCAATCATTGATCGTTCTACAAGCGCACATAATTCAACCAGAGGCTGAGAGGGACAGTCGTGTCATTCATTACCATCCACCCATTATCTACACTGCTTATCCACGTTCCACGATCGCAGCTTAAATTGACAGAGATTTTAACTAAAGATGCAGATAAACGGCATTAGTTTGGACTGTTGAAATGTGTGATGAGCATTTCTTATTAGTTCATTTGGGCTATAACTTATTTTGCAATATCTGTTAATCTGCTGGTTCCAGAACATAAAATTATTTGCTCACTGGGCTGCAGGACATTTGAGCTGAAACGTCACTTACAGCGAGAAAAGTCAATCACACGCTAGGTGACATCTTTGAGATAACAAAAACCAAAGGAGGGGTTTAAGATGCAATGTTTTAATGTTTTGCTGCAGATCAACTGAGCGATTAATCCACCTACTATACAATTCTCTTTCTGTTGTTAAGCCCTGCATAAATAAATAAAATTTCAGTGTAAAATGACATTTTGGGAATAAACATCTGCTAGATGATGAATCCATAGCAGTCACTTTAGGAAATAAACCACCTACTGGGTATAAAATGATTACTGGTAGTAATAAATGGTCAGTGATTTGTGCATAGTAATTTGAGAGGGTTATTCTAACAGGGGATTTTGTTTTGTAACAATCTCTGCTAAAACACAATAAACAAAAGCAGGAAATGCTCTGTTTACAGCAAAGTCTTCACAATCACATTAAGGATGTCCCACCCACCGCACCACAGACTGGCTCACCAGGCCCAAGATCGCCCGCTGAGACTCTACAGCAGTGCAGCGCAGATATATGTAGGAAATGTGACTTGTGTACTCGCCACGCTTACCAGCTTCATGATGTTGATAACGGATGTATAAACAAAACGGTACTACTGTTGACAGTGGAAATAATCACAAAAGACACATTATGATCTCTGCTAATCAAGCAGAAAACAACAGAGAAAAGCCAACAGAGCCCATTATTGATGTGGATTTCCTCTGGACATTTGCAATAAGTCTGCTTGATATCAACTTAATGATTCACTGCAGTACCAAACAAGCAGCTTTTCAGCTGGCCTAAACAAATGCTGTGCCAAACATTAGTTCCTCCTCACATTTGATACTTCAGAGGCTACCATACAGACTGGAGTTCCATTTAGAAAATAGACCAGTCAGAAAAATTACAGATTTATTAGCAAGATTCTTCAGCTGTACTTCTTGGAATCCTTTAAGTCTTAAATCATGTATTCTCGATATAATATATATTTCTAATGGTATGTATTATGATTGTTTCTTTATTAATATAATTTTACAAGAGTTACTGTCTGCAGTACATTTGTACATTTATGTCCACTACACTAAAGGCCAACATAAGCAGAGCTGAAACCCCAGTTTCTTGGCCCGGTTTTGGAGCAGCCAACGCATGCTGGTCTCCACCTTCAACGGGGCCTCAGTGACGTGTTGATACACTCATTGGCTCGAACACTGCAGTACATTAAAAAACAAAAGAGGCGCCATGTTTAAAAATCGGGAGATGTTATCTTCAGCATCTGCAGTAATTCTAAAATTTACAGTTTCTTGACTTAGTTCTGTTAACAACAGCAGGGTGAATCATGCCCCTTTAGAAAAGAGAATGACCTGTTGTAATACACATTTTACCACTGATAATTCACAAGTTGTTCTAAAAGTGAAAGTGCAATGATTCAGCTGTGTAAGTTTGATTGCTTGTTTTCATCACAAATGTGAAGTCATGCTCAGCTGGAGCTCTCCAAAACTCCAAAACGGTTCCTTTTGAATGGAAGCAGCAGTTAGGCAGTTAGAAGAGCAAACACAGGGACCGGTTTAGTTGAGCTTTGGGTAGTATTCACCAGCAGTGGAAAAAGCACCATATGATTTCCCCTACTGGGTTCCATTAAATGCATTTTTATTGTCATTTAAAAAACTGCCTGTTGTAAAAATCTAATTGAAATGTTACTAATACTGAATGTACAAAGACAAAAACATTGAGTTGTCACATGGAAAAGTCACGATTAAAATAATAACTCTAACAAGATGGATAGTTGAGCTTGTCATTTTTTCTATCCCAGCATACTTTCACTCTGACATGCCTGAGCTAGCAGCCCTCAGAGGAATGTCGAAGCAGCCGGGGGTGCACTGCTGTCATGAATGTGCCCCAGCAGAAGCAGAAGACCCACTGCAGGTTTGTACCTCTCACCATTCCTCCACTCCATCACCACACATCTAGATGGCACGAAGCAAATACCAGTGACGGAGAGCTTGATGCTTATCTGAAAAATGACCTTTGGCTCAGATTCAACTTCAGTCAGTTGCACTTTTTTGTATTTCTTTGCACTTCACATAATAATATATAACCGTGTATTATTGTATTATTGAAAATGTTTGGATACTGGTACTTTAACTTCCATGATGCTTCCTTAATGTTGACACTGCTAAAAATATCTTTTAAAAATCGGATGCATACAAAGAAAACAATATGACATTTACGCTCTGTAACAAATTTCAACACTCTGCCCTGTGATCATGGACAGGATAGGATCAGGATATATTTGCCTATCAGATATTCAAAAGCTTATCAAAAGTGAGGTATCTGGTAGCCCAGGTAAATATGACTGCAGAATCAGATATAAGTCAGCCTTTCTGGACATGAATATATGATGGACCATGTGGTTTATGAGACAAGATACTGCAGCAGAGAGAGTCTAGCCTCTCTTTAATCTCAAAATGCACTCCATTGTTCAGTGTGACTAAATCTGATATCCACAAGAGACAACATTTAGATCAGGGCTGTTTATAATGGACCGAGAGGTGGTGCTGGGGGAGGGGGATTCAGAGCGAATGTATTATGTAACTGCTGGCATTAAAACCTCTCTGTCACAGAGGTGAAACATCAGTGGTTTCTCTTCCCTGCTCTGTGGGGAAAAGGCCACTCATGTCACTGTATAGCAGCAGGATGTTGGGCTTAATCAGATGCTTTTCATTCTTTGTTTTTACTGTGTAGCATGAGTTGTGATTTAATAACCGTACTGTTTTTGATCACATACACATGTTGTATTTTTACAAAGCTGGATTGAAAAGCAAAAGACTTCAACAACAATGACCATTAATGCGTTCATGCACAACTTTAAGACCATCATGAAATTTCTGGAATGCAATGCATTCAAGAGTGAAAGGCCTACCCCACCCAGCTGGAGGGGAAGATGCACACCGCTCGATGGAGACAGGAAGGAAAAGAAACCTCACATTCAGATGCACAGAGGAAGTGCAGCGGAGGCCAGAGTCTTATATCTGCATTAACATTCTCCTCCTCCATCAGGAGGAATCCATGTCAGAATTCATAACAACACTGCAGGTCAACAACGCCAATTACACAACCTCTAAACATGACAAAAATTACAGATTAGATCAGACAAATGTATGAAAAGCAATCAATTAAGCTGTCAATGAAGTGATTGTTTCAACTGTAAATTCAAATATTAACTTTTAACCTTTTGTGCAGTTTTGCCAATCACTATTTTAAGTATGTTACGTCAAAACAGGTTGGTTCTATGGTTCTTCCTTGACACAACAGAACTGAATCATGCAAGTAGGAAGACTCAAGGCCCCGCTCGTTGGTTTGGGAACATTTTCATCAGCTTTTGTCATCAGTTTTTTTTCTTTTTTTGACATCCCCTATAACGAATAATAAATCAGATTAAATGAAAATATTTAGTTACAGTCAAAAATCACAGACTTCCTAATAAGGTGACTGCCGTGTTCCACATGAAAACAATCGAGCATAATATAACAATAATTTTGTATATATGTTTCAAGTATAAAGTATGGAAAGGAAAGACTGATGCTAAGACGCTAACCGCAGCTACCAAAAGCTATTCGTCTTCCCCATCATTGTACACCCATTTTTACAGAGCGAGATAACGGCACTATTCTAAGCCGGTAACCCGCTGCTGTCGTTCACGAATACAGTTAACGAAGACAGCTAATTGACGGGGTTAAGATGTAACAAAGGGGGTGAAGTTTTCTTGGCAAAGACGGTGGAGGTCTCACACAGGGTGGGACTGTGAGAATATGTAGCCAGCGGGGGTAGCTAGTTAGCCGTCTGCTCTGAACAATTCAGTCAAGCTCACTCCATCCTGGGAGCTAGCGTTAGCATGACAAGTTTCCATTAGGTGACGAAGGATGGGCATGGAATTAAAGTAATTTGAGCGCCATGCCGGGATCAGATTGCCTCAAAAAATTGTGTTACATGCCGCCCTGAAATATCAAAACGTTACCTTTAGGATAAACGCTGCGGTGATTTTCAGACGCCTGTGCTGTAAGTGCTTCCGATGCTCACCGCTCCCAAGCAATTATGGCGAACTGGGATCGGCGCCGCCCGTGCTACACGCTTCCGGGAACGGGAGCGCGCACGTTGCCTGCAGCCGACGTAACGAGCCGCGCGCGCGCTCACACGCACTGCAATGGGCGGCAAATTAAAGAATAAAAACCCATCTTCATAAACTTTTTCCTGAACATTTTATTTTAAATTCTGGTGAAATGACAAAGTATATACAGACACCAAGTACAACATGATGCATTCTATATCAAAACCTGTATAAAATGACACGCAACCATCAAGAATAAAGAAAATATAAAGGGAAATTAAAAATACAACAAATTAAAGGGTGTTATCATTATAGATTTTAAGACTTAATTATTTGTAAATCACAATTTCTAGGAAAAATATGTTTTTTAAACTCCGTTCCTATTATGTTGTAGCCAACATAATACAGTTGAGATAAGAATCCAAAAAATGAAATCTGGTCATTCCAATGTAAAATCTGGTTCATAAATACTGAAAATGAAATGATTACAATGGAGCTTTTTTGTCTGGATGCATCTGTGTAGTGATGAAGGGTCAAAACAGTTTGCATGTGGCTGAATCAGGATAATCTCAGATACACAATAACGTTTGCCTCATCTATCTATCTATCTATCTATCTATCTATCTATCTATCTATCTATCTATCTATCTATCTATCTATCTATCTATCTATCTGTCTGTCCAGCAGATGACAGTGCATCCAAAACAATGTTTAACATTGGGAGTAGCCTGCAGGTGGCAGCACCGCTCTTTGACAGCTCTTGCAGTCCGTAACTGGTGAAGAAGACAAGTTCCTGTGCTGCTAACGGAGATGTGGTGGAGTGTTTACAAAGTGAAATGATCAATACGTTGCAAAGAAACGTTATAACTCGGCGTGTGTTGGATATATAAAAGGTACAGTAATCGTTACACACTGTACATTGTATGTCAAACGCTTTATTCTTGTGCTGTTGGAGGAATTGGCTGGTAATAGTGGGTTGGCGCAGGCTGCTAAAGTTAGCTTCGCCGGTTCACAGTGTGTTGTTTGACGTGCTTCAGTGCAGGGAGGATGAAAGTGAAGATACGGCAGTGGAACGGAGTGGCGTCCTGGTTGTGGGTGGCCAATGATGAGAGCTGTGGGATCTGCAGAATGTCCTTCAACGGCTGCTGCCCGGACTGTAAGTCATACTAACTTGAAGCTATGTAGTTGTATGTGTGAGGAACACGACGGACTGTGGGTGTTGCTCAATCTGCTCAAGCCAGAATTCACAATGTTCTGTAGGTATGTGACCATGGCGAGGATGACTCCTGACTGACAGTATCTGGAGATGTCTGCACCACAAATCCAAATCAAGCCACGTCATAGCACTTAATGGCATCTTGATTATTTAATTTTGATTATTTACTGTTCAAATGGGATTTGCACAATAGAGTAATCTCTCAGTATCAGCTGAATTACTGTTAAAAAAGCGGCGTGTATTTGTGTCAAGTTTATTTGTATAGCTCAATATCACATACAATGTCTCAAAGGGCTTCATAGGCAAACATAACGATAATGGTGCTCAATCTAGTGCAAACCTCTCTAAGAAGACAAGGAAAAACTCCACAAAAATCCTTAACATGAAGGGAAAAGAAGAAACCTTGGGCGTGGCAATTCAAAGAGAGATTCCCTCTTCTCAGATGGACTGGTGTGCAATAGGAACCACATGTGGGATAAATGAATTAATTACATGGAACATCGGTTACAATGTAGGAAGGTAACATGAAAAACAACATTTTGCTGAGTAGAGATGAAGTCTAGTCTAGGCTAGCTAATCACTGTCCTGCACTACTGAGAAAGTTTCTACGTCCTGTACGAATGAGCATTCGGAACCGTTGAAGAGCAAAGACAATAAGAAGGTTTTTAAATGTGAGTTAGAAATTGTGAGTGCCTCTTTAAGAGCTGTGAGGAGTTTGTTCCACAGAAAGGGAGCACGGTAGGAGAAGGCTCTATTTCTGAAATATTTTGTCTTGTGTTATCAACCAAACCTGCGTGCTGTGATCGCAGGCCATGTAAAGGGCTGTATGGAATCATGACGTTGGTTAAGAATGAAGGAGCCAGGTTATGTAGTATCTTGCGTGTAAGAAGTAAGACAGTAAGGCCGTGTAATCTGCCCTGGTGCTCATAGGAAGCCAGTGTAGGGAGGATGGGATTGGAGCGATGTGTTCAGATTTCCCGGTTTTGGTCACTTGAGTCTTTTACAGTTACAGTTTTTTTCAGGGCCGTGGAACCTAAACTGGAGAGAAAGACATTACATCAAGATGTGACGTAATGAACACACAAATTAGAGTTTCAGCATCTGCCAAGGAATGGTCTGATCTTGGCTATATTTTGGATGAGAAAGTATACGATCCTGGTAACATTAGTACTGTAGATACTGTGATCGCTGAAGGTCAGATCGAGCGTTTTGCCTACGTTTTTGACAGTTAGCAGAATGTCTGATGGATCAGTTATCAAACTTGATTGAAACATTCTCAAAACACAATCTTGGGAGGTTTTTGTAGATTATTTTGTCATCTGTGCTCTGTTATGATAGCTACAGCAGAGATATAGACAGGAAGGACAGCGCAGAGAGAGGGGATGACATGCAGCAAAGGTCACAGGTCGGAACTGACCCGGCGCCGCTTCGGTATGTGGCGTTGGCTCTAGAATGGAATGTTGCAGGAATGTATGATGCAAGCTTCGGTGCATACCGTATATCTGTAAGCAAGCAAATAGATTAATTATGTGTGTGTCCTCATAAGATGTGAATATGTCTTTAAGTCTGCAAATATTTTGTCTTAGAGTCTGTTATAGCCTCCGGTTGGAATAAAGACATCTGCACAACTTCTGTAATGTTTTTTCAACCCCCGTCTGTACCCGTGAGTTGTAACATTCCGTTTGTTTTGCAGGTAAGGTGCCAGGAGACGACTGTCCGCTGGTGTGGGGTCAGTGTTCTCACTGTTTCCACATGCACTGTATCCTGAAGTGGCTGAACTCCCAGCAGGTGCAGCAACAGTGTCCCATGTGTCGACAGGAGTGGAAGTTTAAAGAGTGAAAGCTCACTGTGACGGCCTCTTTCATTTCGTTTTTGTATATTACCATGTTTTTACTTTTTTGTACTCTGTACGTCTGTTCTTAAGTCCGTTAAGATTTAGTGAGTTAATAAAAGAATGACTCTTGTATCACTTTCCCGTGTGTCTGCTGCCTTGTACTGTATCTCACCACCTGTGTAGTACAGTGGCTTTGAAACAAATTACCATTAAGCATTACTTCGATTTAACTTCAGTTAAACAAATGGGAGCATTAAAGGTGGATGTTTTTGTAAAAAATGCAAAAGTGGAGATGCATGCCTATACCGATACATCCAGTAAGACAAACCCTTAGGCTACATTTTGATCACACCAACACAGTAAGAATCACAAGTGACTGTTTTGGCCTATGTTCATATTTCACCGTGGGTCTTTGATCCATATGGTTACCAGGTCAAACCGGATGCAGTTGGCTAACCAAGGGGCCTTAAAGAAACTGGAGTTGCTTCTTTTCTTTTCTTTTTACAAAATATATAAATGTTTTCCCCCGGGAAAGGAGAGTAGGAGAGTGAATATGTCTGTTTTCTCGCGTCACGGAACATCTGTATAATCTGTCCCGTTTATGGACCTGATTGGAACTAATTTGCAGCAGGTCACTGTAGACAATTGAAAGAAATTGTGCAGAAAGTTGAAGATATTGCTGAATAAACTTTATTAAAAAATATATAAAAAGTCATTTTCAGAGAAAGTCATCTAAATACAGCAACCAACAGGCAACAAATCATCTGGGTAATCTTATTACTTACGATTATCTGTGAACTCCATGGCTAATAAGACTATAAACACCTGTTTTAGTTTAGCTAATCATAGCCTACAGCTTTCAGAGGCGCTAACAAGCCAAGCCTGAACAACGGTTTCACATTTCACAACATTCGGAAGCCGTCCTAATCCCACACGGGAGCATTTCGATTTCCTTTTCTGGCCTGCACATGACAACAATATGTTCTTCTTCTTTCTTGGTTTAGTATGCATGTGGCCGTATACTTGTCAGGATCCTCCTAGGGCTTTTAGAAATGCAAGTCATAAATGGTAAATGAGATTCTCCCAATCCCACGTACACATATAAAACAAACACACAGAAAGTCATCCCAATCTTTCACTGCAGTATCAAAAATATGTTCTTTGCATGAGCTAACACAAAGGAATCCGCGCCGCTGGAGGTTGAATGGGGCTTCCCCCATTCCAGCAATGTTTATTCCACTCAGCAGGCAGCCAAACAGTCCAAATCCTGAGCTGAGGCGGCTCTCAAAGCAGACGCTTGGACTTATTCTGGCTTCTCTTCATTTCTGCCAAGCAGCAGTTTTCACTTCAGTTTGTAATTTTACTGCCATTGACTCCTCAGTCACTGACAGGACGCCCAAAGATCTCCAGCAGCTCCTTGTTTACTGGGTCAATGAGATCAGCCGGTTTCTCCCCACACTCGTTCTCCAGGTTACTGTCAGCACCCAGTGACAGAAGGTACCTGAAGGAGACACAGCACAACCCTGATTAGGAAAAAGGGGAACAGGGTGCTGCTGGACATGGACAAACCCAAGGAGAGTTTCTGCCATTCCTGAGTGTCAGGAAGCAGCAGATCCTCTTTCATCTGTCGGAGGCTGAGCAGCCAACGAGTGTGAGTCAGCATGTTTACCTTGTATGTGCAAGTATGTGGGTATGTCAGTGGCCTCTCTCTGACTTCATTGTAAGGGAAATGTCAAGAGGAGCCGACTGAACTGAGTCCATTTACAGCAGGATCAGTGTGAGTACAAGTAAAGAAACTCTCAAATTTGTGGCTCCTCCGCAGCAAAAAGTTGCAATGCATTTTCTAACTTTTCTTCTTTTAATTTTTCCACAGAATTACATTCTTACTGGGTGTAAAAAAAACGTAACGAGTTAAAATTATGATTTCACATTGCAAAGATTTGATTTACTTGGTCAAAATTTTGACCTATTAAACAAATAAAATTAACTTGAAATTGGGAGAAAATATAGTTTATCATCTCACAAGTAGGACAAAATTAATCAAAAACAACTGGTTTGAAACTTAGTGATAATAGGACCCATGTCCAGATCCATAATTATGACTTTGTATCTCAGTATTGACTTTTTTTGACATTTTTTGTATGTATCGTTATGAAATGTGATGAATGTTTACCTGCGCAGTCGACAGTCAATACATATAGATCACACGACGTTAGAGGATGTTGTTTTGTTGTTGTTTTGTTGGTCGGCTGTGTGAGGTGAATGACTCTGGATGCTCACCGTGCAATTTCTGGGAATCCGTCGCTGCAGGCCATGTGGAGCGGCGTCCATCCCTCATCGTCCCTCTGGTGGATGTCTGCTCCATACTTCACCAGAAGCTTCACACAGTCCAGGTTCCCTGACAGGACGGCCTCATGGATGGCTCCCATGCCTGCAGGAGGAGCAGAAATCTCATGAGATCGGCAGAGAATCACAGCTGAGGGTCGAAGAATGGGTTCATCTTTCACTTTTTCACTCTGGGAATTTGGAGTTTTTGAGCTAAAAGTTACGTTCTATGAAATTTAGGATAACAGTTTCCTTGTCTGAGTGGTTTTGAGGAACTTCCTCAATTCATAAATCATCATTTTTTTCTAAATATTTTGTTTAAAAGGTAAGAAAGGAAAAAACAGCACATCATCTGTAAATTCTCAAAACAGTGTAACAGGAGGTCAGATTTAATATTTTTAGTCTAAGAGTCGATCTTATTTGGATTTGAACTCATAGTTTCTAAAATCCTGGCCCTGATTTCTTGGTATCTCACCTGAACCGTAGATTGTCTCCAGGCTGACTCTTCTGGCTCGCATGAAGCGTCCGACCCTGTCCAGCTCGCCCTGTCTCACGCAGTCCTGGAAAACGATGTCATTTGGGAAGTGGACGCTGCGTGATTTACAGGGATCATCGCTTTTGCTTTCGTCCGGGGTCTTGAATTCCACAGACTGGGGCGTCGGGCACTGGTAGAACTTCATAGTATCCAGATTGAAACGTTGTATGTAGAAAATCTAGTCAGTCCCTGAAAAAAATCAGCACAATGCTTGAATTTGAGCCTCTTCAGACCAAGGCGGGCAGGTGGATGAGTGAGAGCTGAGAGCGTCTCCTGTTGAAGGATAGATGAGAGAGAGTTCTGTTGCCGTCCTGCTGTCCTCCTGTGTGTCGGTGAAGATGATCCTCTGATGACCGGTACCTCCTGCAGATCTTTATATACCCTCTGCCGACCTATTTTAAGAGATGACACGACACACATCCAATAGGGAGATTTTAAAGTGACCCACCCGCTGACCTCCCACAACGTCTCAGATGAAGCTCCTGCTCCTGTCATGACAGCCAGTAACCCCTACTTGTTTTTATCTCCCGAAGAACCAGATGCTTCTGGGGAGGGGGGGGCGTCTCTAGTAAACACCGTGGTCTAAAATGTTTCATGGGTGGAGGGGGTCAACACCGACTGCAGGGATGGGAGGTTGGTTGCACTGATGAAAACAAATTGGGGCATCCTCACAGTCACGTACTATCTTTACCAATGACACGTGGTAGTAATTCTTTCAAAATGACAGAATTGTTTTCATCATCCTTTGATATCCAGAAGGAGAAGGGGAGTAAGACTTTTACTCGTTTAATTAAATCAATAAAGAGATCCATTAGGCCTGCTGTCCTGGTCATTATTCGGTGCTGGAAGGAGTATTCAAATTATTTCATGGAGTAAAATTAGTACCATTGTTATACTTTCATATACGCAAGCAGGAAAATGAACTCATTCACATGTCAACTGAAGGCTTGAGACTGGGAAGACAGAAAGACAGACAGAATCAGTAATGATACATGGAAATGTTTTCCTTCATTGTCTGAAGAGATAACAGCATGTGGTAGATGACACAATAGATGTTTAAGCACTCACAGCTAGAGGATTGTTGGTTCAAATCCAGCTTGGTCCTGTCTGTGTGGATTTTTTGATCCTTTTTTTGCCATCTCTGCTTCTATGACAATCACAGTAAAGAGACGGCAGCAATGGACAGAGGTCGGAATCAAACATAGGCCACTGCGGCATATGGCACGCGCTCTACCAAAATACAAATGTAAAGATAAATGTAGATTAACTGTGGACAATTTCATACATTTTTGTTGTAATTTTATGATTTCATGTGAAACGAAAGGACAATTGAGTGTGCATGGCAACTATTTACTGATAGAGATAATCAACATTCTAACATACTGTTGTATTTGTTTTTGATGAAAAATAATCCATGAAATAAAATACAATGTCCTTGAATGAGTCCCAGTCTGATCCAGTGATGTAAATTAAATAGTAGCAATTTGTCCTGATGGTGGCACTGTTGCAACCATCCCAATTTTGACACATCTCAGAAAACTCTTGAGAAAGCCAATTCCAAGAATGAACATTGCCTTTAGTCCCTCAATTATGAGGCCTGAGCTGGATTGCGGCATGAATCTGTGCTCAATTGTTGTTCTACAAAAGCAGCTCCTCTTCAAAACAGAAGATTCTATCATCAAAATTCATTTTTGATATTTTCATTCTAGAGAAAACCCTTCACATTTTCAAAACTGTCACCTTCGTTCGTTGACAAAGAAACATCATTCCACTTTTGCAAATGACCTTCATTTAGTTAAAATAAACACAAATGCTGAATGTTCATACTACAATAAAGACATTTTTCATGATCTTCTTTAACAAAAATAAGATTGAAGATCTTCGACCCCTTTCTTCACTTGGTTCATCTATCTTCAACGTTTTGCTTTCATTCAATTCCTGATACTTCTTTCCTTATCAAATCAAATGACTCATACTGGCGCTTAAGCTGTCTATTTAAATCTCAATGTTTTATATTTCTTACCAACGTAAAACTGTCTAAAAACAAAACGTAACACAGGTGTGTATTTAGGTTTTGTTTATTGGCCACCACTTCACATTTCCACATCAAATTGGATATGATGGAATGCTTTGTTAAGTTTCCCCACTGCTGCACAGCTGTTAAACCCATCACCTCTCTACTCAAGCTTCCCCCTCCCTGCAGAACACACACGCATCAAACGCAACACACACACATTACATTTATTCCTTGTCCCTACAGAAAACAGGGACTAATCATTCAGCTCATCACATCTACTCACAGATATGATCACAAAGCAATTAATACGGCGCACACATACACGCACACATTCACTACGCAGGCTGACATGGTGACGAGGATGATGGGTAGAGCTAAAAGGGATGCAGGAGGTACAGTATGGCTGAGGGGTGGGGCTATGCAACTGTTCCCGTTTTCAGGTATAATGGACACTTCTCTCAGACCCCCCCACCCCCCAAAGCCTACCACCTGTAAATCAAGTTAAATGTTAGTAACCACAATAAATCTCTAATTGGCATGAATTCAGTGCGACCTGTCGGAACATTCCAGGTCTGAGAGATTGTGTTCATGGGCCAACTCTGCCCCCGTGAGGCCAACTGTCTACAGCTGGGCAAATGGGTATGCAGTTTTATAAAGTCCTAAATTAAAAAAAACAAAAACAAAGAACAAAAACGAAAAACTTACAGGAAGTAATTAAATAAAATAGGATTTTTCCCCCCTTTCCCCCCAAAAACCTGTTAACCTTTGTTCCTCTTAGAAAATAGTCAGTAGGAGAAATGAGGAGACTGGACTTATAACTACAAAGGGAATGAAGAAAATGAAAAGCACACTTTTCCCCAAGAAACGACACAAAAACTGGTCTCAACTACAGATGGGGTTGGGTCCTTTGTGCTGCACAGGACACTGGGATTTATTTGAACTAAATACCATGTTGCTATAGAATGGCCCCGAGTGATAAGTCCTTACAAAAACACCTAGAAAACTTGTCCTCTGAGTTTTATATCAGAGGGATAAGAACACTGGCAGTCCCCTCCCCCCATAACCTACAAACAGAGGTTACATCGCTAACTTAGCTCATACCCATACTGACCAAAGAACAAGAGGAGGGGAGCAAATTCTTCAGGAAAACAAAACTTGGATCTCAATGCCATTTTTCATTAGGTTTAACATATACAAGGCCAACAGCTGAAGTGGAACATTGTCGAGAAGGCATGGAGGTCTCCCATGGAGGTGTTGAACTGTTCCAATGAGTCCCTCCCAGCTGGGACAAGACCAGGCTGATCAGAAGTTGTGAGGTTGCAGATGTCACACCACTGATGTACTGACTAACGGACCGGCTGGCTGGCTGGTCGGCCAACTGACAGGGAGGCAGTTAAAGGGGGAAGTATTAAGGGAAGGGAGGGCCCACAAGAGGAAGTGAAGGTGGTAATGGTGACTGGTTGGAGGGGTTTTGGGCGGGACTTGTCTCCTATCTCTCTCTTCTGCCAGCTCTTATAACTCGTCATGTCCATCGTCATCATCAACTCCATCTTCACCGTCAGAGTCAGAGTCCTGACCATCACCGATGTCATCCAGATCCTGCAGAGAGGAGAGATTCACTAAGACAGGAGATCTGAAATCTGCGACTGCATGCATCAAACTAGACATGAGAGGCTCACAGGAGTTTTGCTTAAAACTGAGTTAGTCAATTGACTGACCACTAGGGGGCAGAAAATGTAACATGATACCAGCCATTAGTTGGTCAAATTGCCAGCACTTGCAACAATTGCTTTCTTTCGACATGGCAGAAACAGAGCAACGTTAACATTCTAATGTTCTAAGGTTAGTTTGTATGTTTTTCCTCTTGGCTGGATTGATCATTACGCAGGGTCACTCCTCCTCAGGATGACTGAAGAGATATTGCAGGCACAGGCAGGTGTTTTTGTCTGTTGACTGCAGCGCTGCATGTGCCACTTTAATCTGGAGGCTCAAGCCCCCCCCCCACCCCCCGGGGCATTAGGTACAACAGCTGCACAAGGCTTACGGGACCGCCACCAACCGCTCTACAATTAGATTTCTGAGAGGTGTGTGGAGGCAATAGTAGTGAAAGAAGGCGCGAGTAAAGAAACCAAGCGAAGCATCGGAGTTCGTGCCAAACAGCCATTCGACTGCATCCTTGCACAGCGCACGTCAAATTCACCTTTAGTCATTTTTCTGAGGCTGTATTAGTGTAGAGCTTGACCCTTCTGTCAGAACCAGATTGTATTCTGGCATCATTTCTAAAATGCACGCTGAGCTTGGTTCAAAAAGCCAAGGCCGTGTCCAGGTCAGCCGGCCAGACAGGCACACTTTCACTGCTGCTACTGGGGAGCAGAATAGTTATACCGCCCTAAAACGAGAAGGTTTCAGGGTAAGCTCCCGTAAATTGCACTATTGGCCAGTTATTCAGCAAACAAGTGCTTTGGTTCTGAAACAACATTGAGGTAGTTATTAAGTAAGTGATCAGCAGCAACTGTGCTTTCGTCCTTGAAGACATTTTAAGGAAGCCGACTTTCAGCTCCATGGGATTTTACTGACATTGATACATCTTGTTTACTCGGCTTCTTGGGTTGTCTGAGGCCGAGGTCAGTCTGACAAAAATCTGATGTTCTATCTGGCCAGAATCAAAACATTAGGTTATCTGTCGGGCTAGGCTGGACAGCACGCTTGGGTTGGAAAAAACAATCAGATTTTATTTTTATTTTTCTATTTGATTGAAAATCCTATGATTCCTATGATTGCTTTTATTAAGTCATGCCCCAAATCCAAAAGTGGGTCAATTCTAAGGTTACAAGTGTCGCATGAGAGTTGATCTATATTGGTTACTCTAGACATGACACTGATTTGCTATCCAAAAAGCACTGGGGTTTCAACAAGATTAATTATTGTGACGGCAGCCAAATGGATTCTCAGCTTTCAGAGACAAGAATGTATTTCAACAACGCCAACAAGAAAATTTAGAGGAAGTAGTTAAGTGCAGCAACCAGTGACACAGATAGAGACACTCCATAGGTCAGAAAGTGTTGGTCCTTCTTGCAGGCTAAGAGCTTATTTATGACTGTGTTCCAGACCTTCTCCTGTCTGATCATGCCGTTTGTCACCCGGCTGTCAAAGTGTCAGTTCTGAGCTTCAAGTCTGAGATAAAGTTCACCCTCTCACACAGTAACTACTACACTTCATTCACAAGTCAGTGAGGTCACATCAGTGAGGTGAAGAGAGGTTTTGAGGGGTATACCTGTTTCCTGGCCCATTAATATTGTGAATTACATTTTATGCATAAAACTGGCTAAAATATAAATACAACCCCACACCACTGGAAGCGTTTTGTTTCATTAAATACAGCTCATCTCAAACGCTCTAAATTGAGGGATTGGCTTTTTTAGTGAACAATAAAAGATGTTTGAATGTAATAATCTCTTTTTGAGAGATAATCTAAGGAGACTAGGGGACAAGCCATTGTTTTCACTATCACCTTATGTATGGATTGAGTAGAAATTAAAACTATGATACTCAATCGCTGAAAAGGTGGCAAATAGACTCCAAATTAATCTGTCTGACACGCAGGCCAGATATTTTTTAGTTTCATAAAGCAGTTAGGGCTAATGTGACAGCTAACAATTACCCACTAGCATATTTAGCAGACAGTTTTATTAAAATTTACATTTATGCATTCTACTAGTGGATACCGAGGTGGTGCGAGTAGCCACAACTCAAAGATGCAACAAATCTGTTTCAGTACGACTAGAACAGCAAATAAAGCTGTATAAAACTGTAGTTTGGTGGTTTAAAATAAAGATTCAGGTAGGATTACGATCTTAAGAGATTTACAGGCAGCTGTGCGTTTGAAAAGATCATCTTACATCTGCTTCAAGATCATCGTCATCTCCTGCAGGGGCGCCGCCATCTTTGCCGCCACTCTCCAGGAACTTTGTGAAGCCTTCCAATGTTCTCTCTCCATTGTAGTCAATCACCTGTTAAAAAGTCATTTGTTAAATGTACAAAATGTTCACAGAAAATCTTAAATGCAACATAAATCCATGTGTCAAACATTAATAATATCCAGAGCCTTAAAACCTGTGCAATCTCCAATGGACTTATAAGCAACAATGCCTTCACGTGATGCCGGAATGTTCTTTTGAGGAGATCGTAAAGCAATGCACATGTCAGGTTTACATTTGGAAGGACACCCAAAGGACATTGTAAGATGATTTTATGTTAAGTCACTTAATCTAGTCATAAACGTCCTGCCCAAAAGTAACATGAAAGCATCTGCAGCTCCATCCTTCTTGGCCTCCTCCTGGCTTTTTTACATGCTTCACATAAGTAGGGTCACCATGCAGTGGCTCCACTAAATCCATCCATTTAAGACTGCTGAAATCTTGCCTCCATGGCCTCTACGTGGGGCTCAAACTGCTTACAGAAATGAAAGCCAACATAAGAATGCCTGTTCAATAAAAGGACCGTTGCTGCGAGAGGCTGACGCCAACTGCACAGTGTCTCGTGCGATTGAGGTCATCCAGCAGGAGTCGAGTTGCACATCGTGGTGCAGAAACTCAAGGCTGGCAGCTCGACTTTCAGCACGTGGCTGCCAGGAGTTGCACCAACGCTAATGTAAATCCCCTATGACAATTAATTTAGGCCAGACATGCAATAAAACAAGAATTTAACCAAATTATAAAAGGGATATTGGATAGATTGTATTTTCTGTACACTCATCAATCTGTGTTAACAGATGTTAGAGACTTTTTTATTCACAAATTTACCGTCATCATGGCTTAAATTTAGCATTCAATATGATACGAATAAGAAAATATTCCATCTTTTACGTCAGCAAGTACAAATGGGGAAGGATTCATTTCAAATTTCTCTTACATGATGATGTAAGTAAGTAAAGTCAGATTCCAAAGTGCAAAAAAACAGTGCTTAAGTTGCACACAAATGCTAATTTATGGGTCACCTACCTTTCGCTCTTCTCCTGCGGGGAAGAATTTAAGTGTGGGGAAGCTGTGAACTTTGACTGTCTCGATCTCATTGGCTGTGGAGTCCATCTTGGCCACAATGATGTCTGCGCTGTCTTTGTACTTCTCTCCCAGCTTCTCCCAGATTGGAGTCAGCTGTTTGCAGTGTCCACACCAAGGTGCATCTGAAATCACAGAATATTGGCATAAGTGTGAAGAACTGTTCCTCGCCCTTGAACAAACCAAGTTGAATAATTTACATTGATTATGTGCCTGTCAAAACCTTTGTCCATTTTAGAAGAACAAAAAATTTATCTGGAACACATCTGTTACCATTTGTGTTCACAATTGGCCAAAGGTCATTAAAAGGAATGAGAAATGATTCTTTCCTTGAGAGGGATTTTAAACAGCCCGGGTTTAATGTCAGACGACAAAAAGTATGCAGTATGTAAATCATGTTTGAGTTTGTCATGTTCGAGTACTGAGATTAGGAAAAACTCCCCAATTGTGTCCTAACAACTTAAAATTAGACTTATAGAAACCTTTTGATGAATTTAAAAAGGATTGTAAACAGCTTTAGCGTCTAGAAGAAAAAAACAACAAGCTTTTCTTACAGAGGAATATTTCACTCCTAAGGTCTACAGACCATAGAACAGAATTAAAAACAGAGGTATCAATGCAATTAGAAACAAAAAATAAAACCTGTTTTGCAGCCACCCATTAAATGCAAGTGTTTATCTGGAAGGTTCGACGTTTTTAACAGTTGTGCTTGCGCAATGCCGAATCTACTTGCACGCAGACATGCGCTGATTCGATCACATGCATCTTCAGCTTCACGGCTTCGGCTGAACAGGAATTTCCCCCTCTCCCCGGTAAGGGAATACGGGTCTTCCCCATTGTGCATGACGCTTTATAAACTGTATTTAACACCCATGCATGGAAAATTCCTCTGAAAATAAAAAAAACCTTCCAGCGTCTATATTTAAGCTGATCTTATCGCTGTCAGAGTCCCGTTACAAATTAGTTTGCAGAGATTGGGCTCGGAGGATTTGAATCGGCCACCATCGTCAACTCTTGAGTATTTGAAGACGGCTTAGCACAAGCAAATTAGGGACGGGCAAGATTCAAGTTTCAGCAAGAGGCACTGCCAAATCTCCAATGTATGCGTGACTCAAAATAAGACACAAACAAAGCAGTGTATTCTCACTGCACTGACTCTAATATTTTGAGTCACCTTCCTGGTTATAGGAACCAAAAAGGTGAATGATGAAATATAAACAGATATAAAGAGACTCTTACAGAACTCCACGAAGACGTTCTTGGTGGAATCAAATGCAACCTCCTCAAAGTTCTTGCCAACCAAAACCTTAACAGGGGTTTTGTCCCAGTCTTGAGGGATGTCCTGGCTCATCAGGTGAGGCTGCGAGACAAGAAAATGAACCAGACATTTTTATGACTCATTAAATGTTACATCACAACACTTCGATACTTAACCACATCATTGGTGAACACCTAAAATCAAAGGTGAAGTGGTCGTTTCCCTTTGGTAATTTTACGCCCCAATTAAATGAATTTTGTGCACATACAATGACCAGAACATAAGACAACCAACACATGTGCAATTATCACAGAACCAGCCCTCAGCTCGGATCCCATTTCTTACACTTTCATGAGTATGTCCAGCTCAGTGGACCAAACACAATAGGATTAAAGGCTTAACGTCATGGAGACTTCAAAAACTCCATTCTGACCATGCAACAAAGAAAATATATAGCACACAGTCCAAAGTATTGTGATATAGGGACACTACTTTGTCCAGTTAGAAAAATCCATTTGTCTCTACATAACCACCCTACCCAGCACTAACCTTGAGTTTGCCCTCAGTGAAAAGGGTGCAGAATTCAGTTATACTCTCGGCTGTGATGTCCTCATTCTCTGGCTTGTATTTAGTCATTTCATCCTCCAATGTGATGAGGCGGACGGCCGGACATTCCTCCTTCTTCAGACCAAAGAACTCCAGGATGCGCTGGTTGTCGTCCAACTCGCTGTCGATGAAGATGAACAAGATCTGGGCGGGAGAGATGAAGGGTGTCAAAATTTAAAAATCGTACCTTTTCCACAAAACACCTCAGGTGAGCAAATGTTCTATTTGTGATTTTGTGGGGTTTTATAAAGAACGCAGGTCATGTATTTCACTTACCTGACCCTTGAATCCATCTGCAGCCTTCTTAAATTGGTCCATTTTGTCCTGGAAGTCTGAAGCAGCTTTGGGCAGAAACATGAGAATGTGGGACTTGATTTCTCCACCAAAGATTTTTGGGGCGGTCTGCACCAAAGAGAAAAAAAACCCCCATTAATTTATTAAATTATATTCATTTAATTCATTTATTAAATGATAATGCCAAGCATACGGTAATTATATACTATGTGCTTTACTAGAAAGGTAATTTCCTTTTATCAAAGGTCTATCGCTGTGTAATATTTCCACAGCGAACTTCAATACTACTTACATTAAATTTTCTTCTTTAGGTTCTTTTGAAATTTGGATTTGTATGTTGTGAAAAGATGGCCGTCATTGGGAATTTTGGCTGACTGTTGTGAGGGGGAGAATATGTATGGTCGAACTGGTGTGCATGGTGACAGTAATTACCTGCTCAGTGAACTCAATGACCAGAGGCAGCTGGTTGGCCTTGACAAAAGAGAGAAGGTTCTCTTTGGTCAACTCTCCATCGAAGGTATTACGGCCCTCATCGAACTGTGGAGACAAAGCACGGAAACATTTAGAGAGGAGGAAAAACATGAAAAATTATCCATCCAGTCGGTATCTCATCTAGTCTGCCTGGGAACACAGAACATTGGCAACACCTAGCTGAAGAAAGACCAGAGAAGCCCAAACTGAGTTTTATTGGGTGTTAAGAATAGCTGTGCCAGGCAGCCCTTACTGGCACACAACGGGGGAGGAGGACAGCTGGCTGGGCAATACTGCTAAACTTACAGGCACTGACCATTACACTGTGAAACACGAGCCTTAAGCGCTGATTGCAATAAACAAGTGAAAGATCTCAGCTGCTTATTAAAAATGAGCCGCTGCCTTGAGGCTGTTTTTGGGTAAATGTGGGCATAGGGTCGACACAGGGTTTGCATCTGGAAATGAGAGGAACCACGCACCAGAGAGAGGGGGCGGGGTAGCAACCTTTGTTGTCAGAGCCAATATGAAAGAAAATCATGTTTCAAACAGGAAGATGTTTGAGGTTTGTTGTCTCTTAAAATAGAACAATGTTACTGTAATGAATTGCAACGGCAGGAGTGATTAACCTAACCTACGTGTTTTTGCGGGTGGGGGAAATCGGAGCACCCCGAGGAAACAGGGGGAGCACGCAAACGCCACAAAGAAAGGTGCGGAGGTCGACCCCAGATTCGAACCCACAACCTTCTTGCTGTGAAGCAACAGTGCTAACCACCACACCACCATGCCACCGTTCGCTTGATGGGTAACTTCAATAATCAGTCAATTCTAACCTTAAAATTAATCTGAAACGTAGCCTTTTATTTTTTATGTTAAAAGAGAACTTCAAAGAATTCTCACAAAGATATTTTACAGCTCAACATGTCTTATGATTTATTAATAGAGTACCTAATTAGTATTTTTTTATTCTTGATAACTGCTTATTAATTATTCAACAAAAGGCTAAGGTGATTTCAATTTCAGTCTTCTGCCGGATCTGGTTACAGATGTGAACTGATGATGTGGAGACATTTCAACACCAATGAAACAAAACTCTTTACTAAGTTGCTCCATATTTATGGTCGGCCACTCCAAACTTTGGACCCTTCTGCCAAATCAACAAACAGATACCGTTTTTCCGATAGGGAAGCCGAAACATCTGAAAAAGTCTGCAACACACCACTCCTCCTTAAAACTCATACAAACAGTCGAGGCTCAGCGCAGCTCATGTTTTTTTCTTCCTTCCCTACTGTGCCAGCCACTCTGGCTGTAGCACTACTCTGGTTGAAACTTGTCACGCATTGCTGATCTTTTATTGTCAATATTGGCGACTATTTGTTACAGTCCCAATGTGTTAGGACTGAATTTGTCTATGTCTGCAGTTGACTTGGCTAATAGCAAAATAAACATTCACTGGAAACACCCTGAAATTTCAAAACACCCAAGATTAGAAAAGTGAGTAGATCTTGAAGCCCGTCACGGCATCACATTACCA
>OMNV01013064.1:0-19986 GCA_900303265.1 Brotula barbata
AGAATGAGCTACATCTCCATTGAGTAGTTCTTCCTGCTTGAAATAACACAATTTAATTAAGACAATACAAATGACAAATGTCTCTGAGCAAACTTTCACAAGCGAGAAGACACAAACACGCACATGCACACACACACACACACACACACACATACTTTTATAATCCTCTTTGCAAGATAAGTTGTCGAGTTCTCATGTAAGTAGCAAGGAAGTGGAACAATGGGTTTATTAAAAGCAAAAACAATATAACTTCATTTTAAACACATTTTGTTAAGTACTGTTTGACGGGCAAATGAGACACTTAATCTAATTCGTTTTTTCCTTGGAGTTTGGAACATAAAAACATACTTATAGAGCAACGGAATGAGTTTCATTTCATAGGAGCAGCACCAGGACCTGGAAGAAACCATCATATGTGCACATCTCGCTTAAGAATATACAAAGTATTTCCAAGAGACATACTGCAAAACACAGCGTATAACGTATATCTCATAATACATGCAGTATTATGTAAGCTGTCAGTTACTGTCACGCTGATGCTGCGCTGCTCTTCGTGTCTGCCGTGCGGCTCTGTGGGTCTTTGACACGATCTGACAACGGGAGGATCACAGGTTTGTGTTAAGGCGAGGTCGCACAATCATGTAGGATGACTTCAAACCACACTGAGCTTACATAATACACGATACACATTCATACAGGCCATCAATATATACATATAAATACATATATACTGGATATATAAGATGTAGTGGAAGAATACATGATAAAGTAGTGATCACAATAACAAACACTTATGTAAATTGTGTGAAATAAGAAAATATGAAATTGAAAAAAAAAAAAATCATTGTTATTGTCATTGTCATAGTCATAGAATTATTTGTTTATAAGGTTCTATAATATGTTCCAAGCTTTGATTCCCCACAGTTTATTTTGTTGAAAATCTACGTCAACAAGTAAGGTCATTGGGATTGTCAGTGTATATAAATAACAATTCGAATTTGTTTGAATATTAGTAATTAAATGAAGGACCAAAGATACCTCAGCCTCTTTATTTCTGACATCTGCACCTCCCTCCCCCTGATGAGCGTCTGTGTGCCGACGATGTTTTTTATTCATCAGTGCTGAGTGCTGCGTAGGAGCTGTCTGCAGCGTGATTGTGAAGATGAAGATCAGCACCTCCACATATGAGGCTGTGGTGTGTGTGTGTGTGTGTGTGAACAGAACAGAAGAGTGCATTTCACCCGTGTCAGAGACACAAAGAAACTAGAACATGAATACAGAAGAAAAAAAAAATCTGCACTAAATATAAACCTCTTGACCGTCCCAATTCACAGAGCCCAGAAACATCATCAAATATTCACACAAGCAGAAACAAATCCAACCTAGAATATAATAGTATAGAATATTATAGTACTAGTATAATAGTAACAGTTTATTTGTTTTGAATTGTAAATGACCTGTTACTAAATCTGTAACTAGATGTCATATGACAAGACATCTGAAAGAGAGAGAGCGAGAGATGATGGGTTGCCATAGGATCTAAAGCTTGTATCCTATGACAACCTATCATCTCTCCCCCATTTCTTCTCTCGGGCGAGCAATTACAATTGTAAATGTAACAGCATATCTCCCTTCAATATATATGTATATATATATATGTATGGAAAGGCTTATCTAAAGGAGAAATTTAATAATGATATTATCTTGACTATCTTTTCAATGCAGAGTGAATCACTTTTAATAAAATGTGTCCTCCACCTGCCTTGGATTTAAAAACCACAATGTCAGGTTAAGCTTTCATTATTGTCATTATCATCATCATTATTATTATTATTATTATTATTATTATTATTATCATTATTAGTTGTAGTAGTAGTGGTATTAGTATCGGTAGCATTAGTATTATTGTATCTATCCATCTATCATCTATACCCTTTATCAAAGTGGGCATCACAGTGGACTTGGATCCTTTCCCAGCCGTCAGCAACTCAAACACACTCCCATTCAGGTGAATTTAGATACTCCAATTTACCTATATATGCATATATACTGTGTATATGTATACACAGAAAAACACGTATTTCACTTTTTGCTCTGAGCTTTCAAAAATCCAGTCTTGAAAAGCTCACCTCTTCTTTTTTGTCAAACTACGAAGAGCCTTTTTGCCTTTTCTCATCATTTTCATCAATCCATTCCTGGTTCCTTTCTATTGCTTTATTTGCATGGCGGTGTGCTGTGAGAGGTACCCACACTACAGCCTCCCACGGCGACTGAATATGTGATTTTTGGAGTGCAGGGATTTTAAAAGAAAGCCGGGGACTTTGTGCAGTGGATATCAATTTCCACAGCCCCAGTGTGGCATGTTGCAGACATACCCACACTTTGAAGTATTGTGGGACTAGGTTTGGGGAAACTGCTCTCAAAAAGGATGCCATTAAATGATGCATAAATATACGATGTCTTTTTTTTCTGTCGCCAATGGTGTGATTTGGCCTTTCAGCCAAGGTGGATAGGTGAAGTAAATAAAGCACTGAGTTCACAATCGGGTTCTTGGGACAGTATCAGCCAACGACTTTAGGTTTTGTCAGAAACAGACAATTTTAGGAATAATGTCGCAGTGTTTAATCAGGTGTGTAGCTGTGTGCGTGTGTGTGACTGTGTTGTACTACCTGTGAGCGTTCCCATGCTAAGAAACCCATTTTAACTCCTGCTCCAGAAATGGACTCATAAAACCACCCAGTCCTTCCATGCAGGTGCCATCCAAGCCCATTAAAATACTCCCTTTGAACATCAGTGCCTTTTACTCGCTGTTGCTCATCTTGCATGATTTTTGTGTTTTAGCGCAATTCTAGCGTTCAGTGGAAGCCCTCTGGCTGTGTCCTCCCATACACAGGAGTGATTGTTGTAATAATTAAAGGTTCTCTAAACCTTCTCCATCCTCACATAATAATAATAAAAAAAGTAGATATGCAGAAGCTTTAGTTTTCAACCAAAAATGATTATGTGGGTCTGTGAGGGTCATGGTTATCCGGGAGGGGTTGAAACTGGACCGCCATTGTGCGTAACCGTCCTCAAAGGGGTGTCCATTGTCTTTCAGGTTGCTGAGTCCTGGCTTGAGGCATTGGCCCTCCGTCCTCTGATGAACAAGTCTATGCATTCCTCACTGCCTTGGCCTGCATACACTCGATTGCTTCTCTTGTTCAGAGTTTAAGGTTTCTTTATTACTGTTTGTGTTTGGTGTGTGGTCTTTTGGGTGGACCAGTTCATGTCACAGTGTGTTGCTGCGTTTGAAGAAAATGGGGATGTGATGTTTGTTGAAAATCCTCCTGAGTTTCTAAGTTACTCCAGACACATTGCCGATGACCTGGACGACCCCAGAGAGGTTAAATACAGGAGACTCCCCACCAGTCTGTACGAATCGAAGAAGGCCCTTGGATGAGAGACGAAATGTCTTCAAGTATCTACGACCATAGATGGATGGATGGATGGATGGATGGATGCGTGGATGGATGGATAGATAGATAGATAGATAGATAGATAGATGATAGATAGATAGATAGATAGATAGATAGATAGATAGATAGATAGATAGATAGATAGATAGACTATGATCTTTCTTTCTGGTTCCATTTCTCCACCTTTCATGTAATCGTTTATCCAGATGCCTAGTAAGATCTCAGGCGGTGTGATGAAACGGTGCACCACCACAGCTGACTGCTATTGGCTCAGACAACTGTCAATTATGCAAACACCGACAAAATTACTGTTCTCATCATTACATATCAAAAATTTGCACCAAAAGGTGGATTAGAAGTGAAGATAACGTTTGACATTTTACTTTTGGAAAAATAAAAGAGTGGCTTCAAGAGAGGAGATGGAAGATTTCCTCCCTTGATCTCAAAAGAGATGTCTTGGAGTCAGCATGTCAGAGACATCAGAGGCGCTGCAGCTGTGGTTTTCTCCAGGCTCAAAAAGAGAACTCAAAGTTGTTCTTATCCATCCTTTCCAATCTTTAAGACTCACTGTCACCACTGTAATTTACAAGTGACATTTCCGGACCGGACAGAGTAATGATTTGCTGTCATTATGGCATTGATTGTCATCAGCGATGCAGGACCAGGAGTTCCTTTTCTGACCAACAACAGGATGCTTCCACTGGCGGGTTACACAGAAGCAGCTAATTCTGTTTTTATTAAGTTATTTTCCAGCCAGCTTGCAGTGAGAGGAGGGAAAATCTCTTAATTTACCCAGGCATCTGTTCTCTTACTGGCTGTGCTCCATGTTTGAGTGAGTCACGAGTGGTTGGGAATGTGCATTTTTAGACAGTTCAGACAGTTTAAATGAAACCACCTGTTGTGTAAATTAAATCTGATAGCTTTCAATTACACATGATCGTCCACTGAGCTAACCGTCTGAACGTAGCATTATCTGCTTTCAGTATGTGAAAAAATACGTGGTGGTATTTTCTCTTGTTTCTCAAATAGTTAGGTGTGAAATACATACAGTATCTGTAAACAAGCAGAATCAAAAGGTGAAGTATTTCTAGTCTCGGTTATTTATCTGTGTCTAATTATTTTGATATCAAAAAAAGAGAAGCTTGATGAAGGATTAAGAACCTTCATTCCATTTCAATAAAAATGTTACACTGCAACACTGCACACCTTTTCATTTTGTCATTTTGGCCTTTTAATTCCATGTCTTGTATTTTTTATTTTTTTTGGTTTAAATCTGTGTAACAGAAAATGTTACTCACTAGTTCGTCTACAATGACCGACCTTATCCTGTTTTCTTTCAAAGTACCGGCATCCATTTCTTGAGACAAGTTTATATTTTGAATAAGGTACAAATAACCTCACCACACTGACAGAGTTGTTATAGAAAAATAAACGCTGCAAATCTCATATGATTAATTTTCAATGTCAATTAACACACTGGTATAAAAAAAAGATTTTCTGACTCAGTAATAGACACAAAAACATCCTTTGGACAGTTGATGCATCAGATGTAAAAACTCAAGTTATCCATATCATTACTATTGTCAGTGACACTGCTACCACCATTACTTCCAGAGGAAGCAGACAGCCACAGACAGAGATCTTCAGGTGATTACTCTCACTAAAATGGACCACAGGCTTTCCTTTTGTCAATAACTGGAGGCCCATGCTTCAAAAAAAGAGTCAGCTCACTTTGTATCTGACAACTGGGCCACTAAATCAACAGACTGTTGGAGGAGAGAGTGTTCGCCACCGGGACGCATCCCACACACAGCTTTAGGCTGTTCTCAAACAATGGACGCTTCTTATGCCCAGGTGTTAGAGTGAGATGGCATATTTCAGATATCAAATGTCACACAAATCACAATGAAAACTTTGAAATCCGGACTTTTATTCGCTTTTAGAATAGTCTACTGGTAAAAATGTAGAAATGCAAAGATGGAGTCTATGTGTTCTCTAGATGTTACATGGTTGTTTTAAAGATTATAGTGGCTTATTGTCAGCAGCACAATACATTGTTGACACACTGAAATGCCCCAGCCCCCCCGCCAAGGACAAATCCCATGGAGCAGCACATAGGGAAAGTACTTCATGTCACCACAGTGGACGGAGGACTGGATGATTATGCTGGGGATCTGATAGAGGGTCAGGATCTGTGGTAGGCCAGACATACACAGATGTTATCAGGTTCAGTCTGGAGAACACCGATAGTTCTGCAAAACTGTGATCTGCAGAGTGACAGCACTGTCACTACTCCCTCCCCATCCGGCCCCCCAGAGGAAATCTAACATCTAATCAATAGTGATGTAAACCACAATTCAAGACCCTCACCTCAGCTACAGGTCTTAAAAATCCAACCGTGAAAGATGTCCTTGTTGCTTTGAAATGACTTGTTTTTTTTTTTTTTTACAATGCTTGCAATCATTGGTGAAAATCTGGAATCTTCTTTCTGTACCTGATTATTTCTGCAGTTGAGGCTGGAAAACATTGCCAGAGTTCTCCTGAATTTCCCTAAATTTATTTCTGAAAAAGTTGAGGTGATGAATAACTCATGATTTTACATCATCACGGCTGCTTTTAAAAACTGTGAATGCAGAAGTTTTGGTAAGGTCTAAGATAACCAAGATACCTAAAAAGTCGTATTTGAAATGTTTGTGACACGCCAACGGCCGCAAAGATACCAGATATATCTGCATGCATTCTGGGTAAATCTGCATAAAATGACATCCAGCACATCTAGACTATAAACGATTTTATCGTTTTAACATTTAATTGCTTAAAAACAAGGTTTATTATAATGGGATTTAATTTTTTTGAATCAAGATTTCTCTAGAAATGCAGTCTTTTTCTACACTGTTTACTTTAATTAATGTGGGAGTTGCTGGTGTTAGAGGGCCTGTTTTCAAAGTCAGAGTACTCAGTCAGCCATGATCACACCTGAACACAATTACTCACACAACCCGGGCACCGCTCCTGATTAATGGTCAATGATTAATGAACATTTCGTGAATGCAGCGTCATTTTGACTGATATTCAATTTGAAGATGGCAACAGTAAAAAAAAACTCTTCTGAGGTTTAATTCAGTGTGAGCGGCCACGTCGTAACATATACACTGAGCCATACAGTGTGAGCAAAGAAACTGGCTGTTCACAGGCAACTTAGATCATGCAGACTGCTCCCACGTCATGTGTGTTGCATAAATTATACAAGAAAGGAACCCAGCACGCATTTTGACCACCTGGGGGGTTTCAATGTATGAGGTCTAAAAGGGATTCATAAGCCCAACATATATACATTATATAAACTGATATTATGTTTTCAGCTCAACAAATAACTGAACAACCGTTTTTGCTGTGGCTCAATATAATATACAATTAGCACTGGTCTTGTAGCAAATATCCCACACTTACTATGACACTAAATACAACGAAAGTGTACAAAAATAAACAGCAAAATGTAGGTTATGCATTATGTGCTGCAATTATTCATGTGTCTACCAATGAACTGGTTCTCAAAATGGCACAAACCAACCAAACAAAAGCTAAATAATTTTCCCCATGAGTGCTGCGCACTGAATTATAGATGCAAGCTGCAGTGTCTATCTCTACAATGATAACAATACACAAATTATTTAGTAATTCACCATAAGTGGACACATTGTTATAGACAGCTGTGTGTTCACATCTGGTGCAGGCCATCCCAAAAGTCACACTGAACCAAAACAAAAAATGTAATCCTGCCCTTAAATTATGTTCCGTGCAACAACAGCAGGGATAAAATCTTGCTTAAAGGAAAACATCTGCGTTTTAAGGATTTTCACCAATGGCGATAATGTAGTTACCTGCTAAATTTTTTATAAAGATGGGAGCTGCATCCCTGCTGGTACCGGGCAGGGTTTAGTTCTTAGATATATGCAGTACTCAATTCACATTCTCCTTCCATTGCTTGCAGTTTTCGCTATTAAGGTTGCCAGTCAATGAAATGTGTCACCGACTGGCATCCTGCTTAAACAGGAAGGGGTTTAGCCTCCTCTCCATCCCTCCTCTTTGCCTAGTAATTTGCTATCATGTGTGTACAGTTTACATGTAAAAGTAGCGACTCTTATTGTCTGCTGCATTGGCGTTTTTGTATTCACAACGTGGAATAAATCCATCTGAGAAGTGAATTGTGTGTCAACATATCCTTGCTTGCTTTCTTCCCCGAGGCGCTTTTCTCAATGCAGCGCTGGCTTTAGCCCCTGCTGACCTATGTAGTTCTGCGGGAAGATGCTGTTAGCCCTCAGAGAAACAAACATAAAACACTCCCTCTTTCCAATACTCTCTTTAATAGTAATGTGGGCCTTGTGGGTGTGACTGGTTCATCTCTGCTCCGACATAATATCTCAGAGGACCCACAGTGGGGAGTTCAATGAAACTGAAGGGAAGAAAAGAGACTCAATCCCCTCTCGGTTATGTTAATCCAAAACAATGCAGTAACCTCAGAATGAAAACCAACAGTTGAATAGAATTATATTCTCAAAATTCTCCAATGAAGGGTAAAATATTGTATAGTAGAAGTGTCTAGCTAACCCTAACCCTTTACTGGAAGGTACCGGTTAGTTCCAGAGTGAATGTTAAAGACTCAAAACAGGTCCTTGGGTGGTTACCAGAGGTTAAAGGTGACACTATATCTATAAATATAGTGCATTACTGCATAATTTCTTCTTTATTTTTTTAATATTTATGATACATTCCATTCTAAGTTGGATGTCAGAAAAGAATTTTGGAGTTAACAAGTCAAAAATTTAAAAAGAATGTAAAAAACTAAATATGACTCACAATGCAAACAAGAAACATGGCTGAAAAAGGTTTTCGTCACGTGGCGAGCATATGAAATGTCAGCAGCTTTTAAAATTCTAAATCACAATAAAGAAGTGAAGGATATAAAGTATAAGAGAGGTTTTTATCATTTTTATTTTAAATTCAATTTAGCCTGGTACACACGTCACCCTGTGCAACTACAAAAAAAACACATTTAATAAATAAACCTCTTCTTTTTGAACATGTCGTTCTTTTAACTCCATTTGAAACTAATCTTTGATTCAGTGGGTGAAATCCAAGAAACTGCTACTCAGTGTACAACTCCAATTTTCCCCTGTTGGAAGACTTTGAAAGTTGCATCTGTAACGCACCATGAAACTGCAAATGTTCCTAAATCATTAATCAAACCATCAAACAGGCCACTTGATTGTTGTAAAGGAATGGCTAAGAAAAATGTCGAAATGCTGAACAAAACAAATTTCGATCAACGATTTTGAAGCTCTGAATAAAGAAAAGAAGACTGAATCATTTTCAAACCAGATCGTGAGACTTTGTTGACTTCCTCCTGTTTTCTCCGTGTGTTCTGGGCCTCCTGGCAGCAGTGGGTTTAACAAAGACAGATGACTGAACATTAAACATTGGAGCTGTCACTCCATCGTACTCCCTTGTCTGGCCTCTGCTGCTTGATTAAAATCTGTTTAGTGCATTCCGGGCATAGGATGATGATTTTCAATCCGGCTGGAGGTGCGAGAGTTATTGTGCTTCTTATCGGAGACGATGGCTTTTTTGTTTGACTTTGGGCAAGGGCGTGCAGAGGCAGACCAGTGGCACATGGGACATTTGGATTTTCACACTTCTCCACACCCACGTGTAATCGACATCGACAGGCAGTGAGTGACAGCATCAAGTGTGCGTCTGAATACTCAGGTGGACAATGATTCCTCAATCATCTGTGTGACTGGAACAGATCACAGTCCTCGCTGTGTGGCAATAATGCTTTCGTCACACAAGTTGGAGCCCTCCGAATGGGGATTTAGTCACTTAAATCCACGCTTAGGATGTTTGTTTTTCTGGAGATGGCAGGTTATTTAGAAGACGAGCGATGATTGCATTGTGTTGATAAGGTTGTCATTGTAAAGGGAGTCCATATATGATTGCTTCCTGTAGACATCCATCGTTCTTAATACATCAGACGTGAGGGAACTCGAAACAAGGCGGCGATCAGAGTGCAACGAGATGAAGTCATTTTGAAAGAAATTAGGTAAAAAATACAGCGTTGTACTCGTTATACGCCGACAAATATTACGCTGCTATAAATATCCTACTGCTATTATACTGCTATAAATATTCAGGCATCCAGTTATTTTGTATGCAAATATATGCAGGTGGTGGATGCAGTAAAAGCAACGCTTGCCATCTCATACGATGTTCTTACAATAAATAGTACCTTTTTGAAGGCTATTAGGTCATATTGTGATATTACAGTGCAGCGGACAACTTTGCTTTTTGTTGTCTATATGCTAGGTAAACCAGTATAATCTAATAGGATCCGCTGTAATAGACAAGCAACAAACCTTTATGCATGTTAGATGTTTGCGATGTGGGTGTTGGATCAATTTTGGATGTTGTAGTCACTGGTGTTGTATTTGTGCGCTTTGTTTTGTGCTGTTGGCTGAACTTCACTCGAGCCTCATTTGCATAAGGCCGTAAGATTATGTTACTGTCAACTCAGATCAACCTCATTTACATGCAGATACATGACCGGTAAGCACCAACTGTAATTTGCTTGCAAGAATGGGCTGGCTGGTTTGGAGTAAGTTGTTTGTTCAGGCTGAAAAACTGGAGAAGATCCAGAAGACCTGGGTGTTTAGGTTGAAGATGTTTGGCACGGTCACACTACTCTGGTGGTAATGGTCCATTGTGGTAAGGAGACAAAATTGAGGTCAAGGCTGCCATGCTGTGTCCCAAAAGTATACTACGCTTTAGTACTATATAGTGTAGTATGTGCACTCATCTAAATAATGCATAGTATTTTAAAGCAGCAAAGCGTCCTTACTGCCATCTACTAAACAGAAATAGATTTTCATGTATAATGCAACGAGCCAGTGTAATTCCTGATGAACTATGATTGAAATGTATATTCACAGATGTGTTACCATGTGACAAACTAGACGATGACACGATCGCCCCGATCCGCTGGGGTAAAACAAGCAGCATCAGCTTGGTAACATACTATCTGGCAGCTATGCAAAATAACATAATATTTACAGATATGTTTTATATGATACATAGGCAAGACTATTCAAAAATAAGCATCAGTCAATGAGTTGGAGATTTATTGAAAATTTTAGGAAAATGTCGACCACCCATTTATTACTATTATTACTATTATTGTTATTTATTGTTATGTTATTATCATTAGTATAAGTAGAAGTAGTAGTCTTTGCACATTTGGGACACGGCACAGGACATTCTTGAAAAAAAGCAAGATAAGAAAACTTCTGACTTTTGAAAAATAATTAGCTGCTTGTAAAATTGCATTGTAACCATTTATAAAAAGATTTTATTAAATACCCCTTAAAGTAACCCTGATGTCATGTCCTTTATGTGCTGTATTTTCATTTCAGGCGTTCATTTGTAAAAAAAAAACCAAAAAAAAAAACCCACACTCATTCCCAGTGGTATCTAATTGATGTTTGATCACAAAAAATAATTAAATGAACTAAAAAAAACCTGTTCTGATATTACCTGGAATGCAGAACAAAAATAAAAACACAATTTTCTCCAATAGTTCTCCAAATCTGTTTTTCAAAATTTGTAGCCTTTCACCTCCCATGCTCTAGTCAGCCTTGGAAAAAGTAAATGTTATTACTTCAAAGTTAAAAATGAAAGGGAGAAAATAAACAGCTTTTACATAGAAGTGCAGGGGACGCATCATTTCAGAGGCATTAAGTGAGATGGGATTCAATTTCCCCATGCCTGCTAGAGCGTGTCCCTCTCATCTGTCACTTTCACTATTTACTTGAGTTCTCAGTCAGGGTGGCCATCCCAGCAAGGTTCTTTTCAAATCATATAGTGGCGATGCTGACATGTTAACTCAGCATGGACCTGTTCGCTCTGACACCAATCATCGTGCTTTTGATGAAATGCTACTGTCCGGCTATGTCCAAGTGGCTGCCAGCCAAACTGCTGAACGTAACACCAGTCTTGGATGTCCATGTCACGCTTAAGTACCGGCAAAACAAATATATATTCTATATGTATCTCGACATCGGTGAGTGGCAGCCCTCCTGCCTGATTCTCAGACAGAGAAAGCTTAGAATTTGAGGAATCCTTGACTGTTTTGTGCTGGGGTTTTTTTTCCCTCATGAGAGGACAAAATAACAAGTTATTTTACTTCAATTTTGAATGAACTTACTTTTCCAAAGTCGCTTGGGTGCTCACCTGTTGTCTTTTTTTATCCACACTGACTATGTTATTAAGTCATAAACCCGACAAGTGAGAGAGTGACGAGACATCAGCCTCACCTCAGCATCGTTTAACCGAGGTTGTCTGCTCGGAGGATCTGTCCGTGGTGCTCACTGCCTCCAAGGCCCCTGTCAGATTCTGTAAGATTATTTTGCCGCTTCGTGCTTTGCTTTCAGGAAGCTCTTAGGTAACCTATAAGACTGTGTGAAGCAGTGGTACATACAGTGGTACAGCGGCAACACATGACTGATGTCCAAGCATCACATATAGAATGTATAAGCTTTGTTTCTGAAAAGCAGCAGAATAAATGAAAGAGAAGTTTGAGTCCCCAAAGGCTCCAAGACTTGAAAAAGGTGGACTCAAAGGGAGCAGAGACAGCATTTTATAAATATATATGGGGAGGGTCAGGACTTATCTATTCATATCTACTGCATTGCTGAGCTCGGCCCTCATTCTTCCAGATCTATTCCAGATATATGTTGCAGGTTAGGTTACTTGTTTGAACAGCACATCCATTTTCTTTTTCAATTTCATTTCTCATACTTTATACCAGAGTAAATTATCATTTATAATATTAATGGTATGTTTTTGAAACTATGAACAGGGGAGGGTAAAGTATTTGAATCCTATTATTGTGTAAAAGTAGCATTGGGAGCAAAATGTATCCAAGCACAGGTGCTCACCGTGAGGGACTCTAGTATTTCAAAGTCAAAATTGAAGTAAAATTCTCCAGGTTTTGGGATTTCCATGCTTTTTAGAATTTTTCAAGGACGGAAGTAAGGCAGCAATGAGAAATAAATAAGAAAACGCATAAGGGAGAGAAAAGCAGAAGGGTGAAGAAGAGAGGATGGATGGATGGATTTTCTTAGCCTTTCCTATTAGATTTTTTTTTTTTTTTATGACTACATTGTAAAAAATAATTGCAGACATCAGATAAATATAATAAGTTGACTAAGGTGACTAAATAATGGTTGATTGGTTCATTTGTGATGACTACATCATCTTTCGTGGGTAAATAAATACCTAATAAGAACACTGGCAAACACCTAGCAATAATGTGCATGAAGGCAAAAGTTTTGTTTTGGATAAAAAGTATGACATTTAAATGGACCACAATTCCATGAAATGCCATTCCAAATGTGTTTTGAAAAGACCTGAGTGACACTGAAGACTGGGATGTGCGATGGCGTTCTTTGATATTGCCACGTTGAGTGGACATTGTGTCAGGGCACTAATTAAATGGCCTCAGTGTGAAACATCACAAAGACCCCCAAAATGGGAATTACCAAATTGAAAGCTCACTCACTACTTTCATAGCAATTACAGTTATCAAAACATTCACTTTCCCTAATCTCGCTTTACAGCTCCATTCCAGTGCAGCTAATTAAATGGCAACAGGAAATATGTGGAATGGGAACTATCAACATGTCAAGATTAAGACCAGCCGCAGTTAGCCTTCAGTAAAGGAAACCCAGAATTGGGTAAACATTTAATCTGCACAAACACGGCTCGGAAAATAATTCCTACATTTCATCAGCAATACATTTTGATGAAGGTCACAGGGTGAGGTGCGGCCGGGCTTGCGAGGGGACGCAGCAGGGGCTCAGTAGGCAGAGCACGTCCACGGACAAGGTCAGGAGTTTGATGTCCGTTGGGGCCGCCCACCCATCGCTGAAACTCTCGGGTGCTTTAGATAGTCCCATGTACCAAATGGCAAAAAGGTAAGGGCAACGCTCAAAGTAAAGGTTATCAGCACTTCTTCCAGTTGAAAAGTACAACCCACTTTATTCACTTAACATTTGCAGCTGCTTTTTTTAGGCGCAAATGAGTGAAATAGTGCCTCTCCGTATTTACTAAGGGGCTGCACCGCTGGTTTTTGCGCATGCGAAAATACAGCAAATGTCTCTGCTCTGAACAGCGTGTTGGGCTTAATGCATTATGGATTTCCTGGTGTATGACCACAAAACTACCAGAGAAGGGAATGGAGATTGATTTAAATATGTGGCAGAACTGATTTATCATTGCCGCAGGAGAGGAAACTACACCTGGGCCTGGGAGGCTGGGAGAGGCATTTGCAAACTTTATGGTGCTCATAGAAAACAGTTTGATCAGGCAGAGAGAAAAGAGAGAGAGAGGAAGATGAGGTCGGATTTCTGAAGCTTTTTATTATGATGAGTGGCGGCGAAGACACGAGAGGAGCCGAAATACATCAAATTAAATATATTTTTCGCACATCTTTCCTCTCCCGCTCTTGCGTTAATTTGCAGACATTTCACAGCTCAACGCAACCTCGCATTATGTAGAATCGTTTATTCATACGTTTATGAAATAATGTCTGATTATGAGTTTTAAATTGTTGTCAAATGACCTCAAATCACCCGGATTTAATTTGACTTTTTTTTTTTGTTGACACAGGCTGTCAGTCTGATGCACAGGAGCAATCATTCAGATTAAGCTTTGCCAGTTTACATCATTAGTGTTAGCTAATTAGCAGATATCCCATGTTTGCCACTATGCCATAAAATTGAGAAACACGGTTATATAAGCAGGGCATAAACACAATTTGTGGTCAACAATTAACAGAAAAAAGTCAGAGGTAATAAGATGATTACGGCCAGGTGTTTTTCATCTTAAAATAACTGCATAATATCATTACAAAACACATCATCTACCAAAAATGACCACTCTGTCCGTGTACACGGCCTTAATATCCACAGCCGTTTTATCTTAATTGAAATCATCCCTAACAAAAGACAAATTCAACTCAAATACAGCTTTCCACTTTCCTCCTGGAGTTGTAATTGTCGTTTTTATTTTATTTATGCTAATGTGATTTTACCACAAATAATACTGTAACATGACGTGGATCAAAATAATAACTTTGGACTTTTGTGGTGGAAGCAAGAAGTGATGTGAAGGTCAGCGGTTTGACCTGCAGGAGCTCGGGGAGAGGAAAAAAACGCTGCGGCGTCTGGAGAGCTGACAGAGGCAGCAAATGGTGTTCATGAAATGGAAGTACATCTTGTCTGAACTAATTTCTGGAGGAAACAACCGGTCTGGAAGTGACAGAGCTTTCAGCTGACTGCTGAAGAGGCCGCACTTAACCCTCATCTGCTCGGGCAACACCGATTTTAGAGACGGCATTTTTTTTGTATGTTTGCTTTAAGTAGACTCCTTATGTTTAACCTGCTATTTTCTTAAAATTATCTCCTCCATCTTCTTATTAAAGTCAGCCTAGTGACCCATGCAGACACTGATGTAGTCAATTAGTACGTTAATGAATCAATTATATCATGGTGGAGTATGATATGATCAAAACACTCGGCACTCTCTAAAATATGCATCGTCGCTCTTCGGTTAGTGAACGCTTTAGAATTTTTTACATCAAAGAATGAACTCTTCTAAGTCATAATAATAATAACAACGACACACACAATTGGCCTCAAGCTAAAGTGAACAATAACCGATCACGTTAATAATGATTCTATTTAAACGTTCACAGATTCACAGGTTTAACATCAACAGACGATCACTCTCTCACACAGGCACAATATGAGCTTCCTTTTCTTTGGCTTTTGCTTTTACATAACAGCAACCGTACAGATACTTTGTAGCAATTTCCAAATATTTCAGTCAAAGTTACACTGGCCATGTAATAATCTGCAATACTGCAGTACTCCTGTATATCTGCATACCGTGACCCTCATTAGCTTCAAAAAAAGGCCCAACACAGGGATTTTTTTACACTAATCAGAGCAGATCTGAATATCTGAATCCAAATATCTGAATATGCATGTGGCAGCATGAAACAGTGACCATGTAGAGTGGTGTGTGTTCTGTCATCATGGTAATGCTGACCAATCATTTGGGGCACTACATCAACAGCGGTGGATGGTGATCCATTGAGGTGCAGACCAGAAACGTCCTTCGAGACGCTCCTGTTTTGTTAACCCAGCAGCGGCTCAAAGCAGGGCTGTACCACGTGGGGCGGGGGCACTCATCTGCTCTACACTGATGGACAGTCACTTGCTGAGATCAATGAAACAATGTAACACTTTGTATGTGTGTGTGTGTGTGTGTGAGATGTGTTTATTTTTTGGCAGTCCTGTGTGTTAACTTCCTGTCCTGGTGCTTCTGCTGGCCTGTGGTTCACATGGAAATGTGAGGATCAGTGCTTTATCGGTTCACGCTGTGAGTCATCTTTGGCACTCATTAATTTACAACTTAATATTTACACGTGCCTCTAAGACACGTCACACTCATTAAAACGTTCAGAAAAAGGCTCTATGGGCTGCATATTCAGCGCGATCACATCTTATTTCATCAGCCGCCCGTGTTCCCACATCTTTCACTTTAAACTAACACCCAAACTGTGAGGCAGTGCGAAAGAGGCATCATGAGTTGGGTTCGCGTTGTTGCCTTGAGGACTCACACAGGTTCACAATCATTGAGGGAAAATTCCGAAATGTTTAAAAACATTTTTTACAGGAAAGCACCATGGTAGAGCTCCATCACCTGAAGCTATGGAGAAGCTGGATGATGCAACAAGAGTCTGGCCCAAAAGAGACAAATTGAGTCTTAGAGTTTTAGAATGGCCGTCCTATAACCTGAAGAGAGCTATGCACGCACAAAATCCCGGAAATACTGACGAAATGAAGGAGTTTTATTAAATTCATACACACACGAGTGTAATCAGCAGCCACAGTGAAACCTTGATGGACGCTATTGCTATGAAAGGCGGCGTCAAATACAAGGTTTGCATACTTTTTTCCAGCTTACCCTCTGAATGATGAAATAATATTTTCATTTAAAGACACGAAGGACCATGTGACCGTGCAGAAACCAAAAGACAAATGACAAGAGTCCTTCCAGGTAATACGACTACACGGAACTTTCCTTTACTTTCTTATCTCGTCAAAATATGTCAACGTGAATGAGGCTCAAGTGAACGTCCGGTGAAGGAGATGAAGCGCGTGGCCACATTATGAGCCGTGGTATGTTAAATTAAAACTGGAACAAATCAAGTAGGAGTCTTTTTGGTGTTCCATTGAATATTAATTAAGGTAATTAACTGAGGTAAATTGCAATTTAGGATGTAATTGGTAGTGAGATGACATTTGAAGTTCATACAGGACTGAAATGCAGTCACCCCTAACCATATGCTAATGGAATTTCCCTAATCTTTATCCTCGGTTTAGAATGGTTGGGATTTTACTGCCCAATTAGTTTTGACCAGACAACCTCTGGGTCGGAAGAGTGGATCTGGAAACAGCTGGAGGGAAACAGAGGCTTGGAATCTGTAGGAAAACGTGAATCCCTATCGCAAATTTACCAAAGTAAGGCGGCAGCGAGCAGTGGCTACCACGGAGAGAATAAAAGTTGAACGAGGGAAACTTGGGACTAAATACACAAGAGCTGAAGTCTTTGTGCTCACCCACCAGGAGAAGCTTTGTACTGTTCGCTGATTGAAGAAAATCATACAGTTTGGATTTGTTGAGCTGCCAAATCGAAATTCCTCTCCCTGGGCACCAAACACATTTTGTGAGAGGAAGAAAAAAAAAAGAAAAGAAAAAAAGATTCAGTAGCAAAGGTTAATGGAAAGCAAGAGCACGGTTTAGGTTCAAATACAGCGAGCCATCAAAGCCACACTCTCAAAGATTGAATTGCTGTTTAAATTATCCGTGAATGTTTGTTTGTGTTTATGCCCTCAGCCCTTCAGAATATTTTAACTTATAAATCAAATTACACAAATAAATAAAGAAATAAATAGAAATGCCTCCGCTCTTGTTTATTTATTTCCATGCTTGTTTAATGCAAATATTGCTGTTTTGTGCAAGGTCATGCATTTTATCTGAAAGTTATGGTGTCAACAATCCCAGAATATTCATAGTTTTGCATTCAACATACTGTATGGTGAGATCAGAAATTGTAGATATTCTACACTATAAAACATTTCTGCAAAAACTATGGAGGAAATTGAATCCTTCAAGTCATTTAAAAGCAGGAGGTCATCTGGTTTCCCCTCCTTGTCACCTGTTTTGTGGCTTTTCACTGTAATTTAAAAGTGACTATTCTGCTGTTTTCTGATATTTACGATGCAATATATGCATCCTATCAACCTTATCTTGTCTTATGTGTTGAAAAGTTGGAAACCATGATGTTCATACTTATAGAAATAAATCTACTAAAACAATCGCACAGGTCCTGAACTTAATGATTGGTTCTTTGCTTCTGTATCGTGCTTGTACATCAGTGTATAACGCATATACTTCTATCTGCCCACGCATATATCCATACAGTATATCTATCCATATACGGACACACACCAGCATCCGTGGTCTCCAGTCCACGGATGTTGCCAGCATGGGCCAGCAGGCCAATCAGAGCAGAGCTGGGTTGGAGAAAAAGTTTCAAAATAGACCCCTAAATGAAAATAAAAAGGAGGAAATCTTTATAATACGGCCCCTATAACAGCGATTCCACCGCTGCTTCAATCATTACAGCAGTGCCGTCTAATGAGATCACGGGGACCCAACAATGCTGTCTTTTGTGTTCTGTGTGCTGCAAATTGGAAATTAGAGGTTTAGAGCAAAAGCTGCTATCTGTACGTGCATCTGCTCCTGGGCCCAAATTATCTACAGGGCTCGATTCTGTCTTACGTTCTTTGCTGTTGCCATAGCAGTGAATGGTTATTTCATACGAAAACACAGAGCAGCAGATGAGGAACAGGAACAAAAAAACTCGAGCACGAGTCGTGTTGACAAGTTTCGTGGCGTACAATCCGCTCACGTCCGACTGATCCATCTGGTTATACACTTGATAAATGAACACATTAAAACAGAGATCATGGCAATCCTGTTGGGTGTGTGAGTAAACAAACCGCTGAAAATATACTTTTTCTGAGGAAAACTCAAATTAATGAGGACTTACAAAAATGTTTATTCACGTAAACTGACATTTACGAGCAACCAGCAGGAAATATAGAATACAGAGAAATAAATACTTCCCCTGTACAAGTCTCTGACTCCCCCTGTGTATGATGGAAACTGACACCACCAATAAAGACTCTTTTTCCACAATAGACACAAAAGCAAACCACAGAGATCCACAGAAATGTCAAGTGAAGCAGTAATATATATTGCCCAGCTAAATAATGTAATAATAGTATGGCGGCCATTCATTTTGGGGGTTGACTGTGACATTTATCAGCCTTAAAAGCTGAAAAGTTTGCACTCCACAAAGTTCACCCAAATTGGGACATTAAAGTGAGGCAACCTTTATGGACGAGTGAAAAAACGAAAAGAGAGAAAAACGTCAAAATTTTACTACTCAGAGTACTGTCTGTCTAAACAATATGTGTCCTCCTATGATCTGTCTGATCTGTGTGATGTTAGCATATGTTTAGAGAATTCTATTTGTAGATGGATTCTTATTTTGGTGATCCAAAGTGAGTTTCAGTGATGTCTTGGAGGCTCTAATGTGGCAGTAGAGAGAAAAAAAAACGGAAAAATGGTGATAAAAATTGTTTTATTAAGAACAAATGCTGATTGTGGATGTGCTTTTGTTGCCGCTTGACTTCTATCGTCGCTTTTCAGCCAGTAAACATTGCCGGCATATGGGGAAATCTTCAAGCTGCGTTCTTATGATAGCATATCTACTCAACTGCAAATGCTATAATCAGTTCCAGCTAACTACACAGACAATACCTGTACTGTATGTTAGATCCATTCTATGCATCCAAAAGAGAAAATAACAGCAATCAACTCCATCTCAGCCCGCGAGCGTAGCAGTGCTGCGGCGCTGGGGAACGGCTCATTTGGGCACCTGTGTTAAAAGTTTACAGCGCTCACACTCCCCAATGGTGAGACTCAGCAATTTAAAAATCAACCTCTCCATCTGCCTGATGCATGTGAATTTGGGACAATAGTGGCCTACAGCCTTTACCTCAATGCAATGTTGATGCACTGATAACATTCACAGACCGAATGAGTGTTTTAAAGACCGAGGCCACAAAATACAGTCTGAGCACAGGGCAGCTGTAGGCACCGCTGATTTACAATGGGAACTATGGACATTTTGCATGTTGCATATTTTACTGTATATTGTTTTTTAGCTTTTATACATATTATATCAATCTCTTGCTATATATATATATATTTACATTACATATTCATATAACGGACGGACGGATGGATGGATGGATAGATAGATAGATGTGCTGCTG
>OMNV01013065.1:9706-23532 GCA_900303265.1 Brotula barbata
CCACCTACTGACAAGATTTAGAATCTCTACAAATGTTATCCAGATAGAAGTAGTACGTGTAGACTTGTGACACATTACAACACGAAAAGCACATCAGAGTACATGTTGCACCATTCTAAATGTATACACAGTATGCAGTACAGGCGTTTACCTGCAGCAAACTGGATTAGGAAATTGCTGCATGTGGTATTATGTGAGTTTGAGAGGCACTGAAGAGTTTAACTGATTTATAGACCTTAGCTTTGGGTGACAGTTGTCTTTTACAGTAAAGTAAAGCTGTTAAATTTTGCCTAATAGTCATTTTTTAATAAAAAATTGTCCAAGTTTAAGTTGGGTCAGGTATACACATCTTATGGAATGCAGTTAATTCAATTAATAATCAAATGTTCCTAACCCTAAATCTAGGCTATCCCTTTATATAGAAATGTTTGAAAGACTACTGAATGCATAGTTTATTTATTAAGATGAACTGTGAAGGCAATACAACACTGAAAAGATTGGACAGGAAAAACCTGGTACATGATTTTGGAACGAGTTCATACACTGATGGGAGTAAAGGAGACCAGAGGAAACGTACAGGGGAGCTTTTAATACTGGATGTTGATAGAAGAAACACTGTTGGACATCTTGTAGACAATTTAGGCCAGCTCCTCATCTCCTTCCTCCTCAAACTCGCCCTCTTCATCAGCAGTGGCGTCCTGGTACTGCTGGTACTCAGACACCAGGTCATTCATGTTGCTCTCCGCCTCGGTGAACTCCATCTCATCCATACCCTCACCCGTGTACCAATGGAGGAAAGCCTTACGCCTGAACATGGCTGTGAACTGCTCGGAGATGCGCTTGAAGAGCTCTTGGATGGCCGTGCTGTTGCCGATGAATGTGGCGGCCATTTTGAGGCCACGGGGAGGAATGTCACACACTGCGGTCTTCACGTTGTTGGGGATCCATTCCACGAAGTAGCTGCTGTTCTTGTTCTGCACATTCAGCATCTGCTCGTCCACCTCCTTCATGGACATGCGGCCGCGGAAGATGGCCGCCACGGTCAGGTAGCGGCCGTGACGCGGATCGCAGGCGGCCATCATGTTCTTGGCGTCGAACATCTGCTGGGTGAGCTCGGGTACGGTCAGGGCCCTGTACTGCTGGCTGCCTCTGCTGGTGAGGGGAGCGAAGCCCGGCATGAAGAAGTGCAGACGGGGGAACGGCACCATGTTGACGGCCAGCTTACGCAGGTCGGCGTTCAGCTGTCCGGGGAACCTGAGGCACGTGGTGACGCCGCTCATGGTGGCGGAGACCAAATGGTTCAGGTCTCCGTAGGATGGGGTTGTGAGTTTGAGGGTGCGGAAGCAGATGTCGTACAGGGCTTCGTTATCGATGCAGTAGGTCTCATCTGTGTTCTCTACAAGCTGGTGGACCGACAGTGTGGCGTTGTAGGGCTCGACTACTGTGTCTGACACTTTGGGTGAAGGCACCACGCTGAAGGTGTTCATGATGCGGTCGGGGTACTCTTCACGGATCTTGCTGATGAGCAGGGTACCCATGCCGGAGCCGGTACCACCGCCCAGGGAGTGCGTGAGCTGGAAGCCCTGGAGGCAATCACAGCTCTCTGCCTCCTTCCTCACCACATCCAGGACAGAGTCCACCAGCTCTGCACCCTCTGTGTAATGACCCTTAGCCCAGTTGTTACCAGCACCACTCTGTCCTGAAAACAACAACAAACAAACAACAGCAATATTAGGCTCCAGAGGTTAACATGAGATTTAAAATACAGAGACTTGACACAAGAGAACAACTCACCAAAAACAAAGTTGTCTGGCCTGAAGACCTGACCAAAAGGCCCAGACCTCACGGAGTCCATGGTGCCAGGCTCCAAATCAACCAGCACGGCACGGGGAACATATTTTCCACCTGCAGGGGAACATAAACAATTAGTGTCAAAAAAAAGCACTTAAAAACCCTTTGGATTCATTCCAAACTGATTAAGACTTACCGGAGGCTTCATTGTAGTAGACATTGATCCTGTCGAGCTGCAGATCACTGTCTCCATGGTATGTGCCAGTTGGGTCAATTCCATGCTCGTCACTGATGACCTCCCAAAACTAGAAGAAACCAGTTGAGTTAATCTTCATGTAAGCAATATAATATTCACGATTAATCGGTGTGTAATTTGGCAGTCGAATTACAAAAGCGACGTCAAATTCACCGTTTTTTAAACCCTATTTTCACCGACTTCAAGGCAGAGGCCGGTCCAACTCGTTACCCGCCGTTACGTCTTCGGCGCGCGCGGCCTGAATCCCCATTGGCTGAAATCCAGAGGCTGAGTTTGAAAATGCCTCGCGACGTAACAAAGCGCTGACACGGCCCACTACCGGCGGAAAAAAAGCGGGCGTGGGCAACGCTGAAGGCCACAAAAGGCCGGCATATTAAAAAATAAAATAAAATGGTCAAAAATAAAACCGGGTGTTTAAATCAATTCTACTTTACACGTCGCCTAATTACGTCATCACTGAGAAACTTTGATATTGGATTATCGCTTAACTGCTAAGCCTTCTACGTACATACAAAAAAAACCTAATCAGTTCTTTCATTCCATACTGACGTAAATCGATTAAATAAGAAAATTAGGAAAGGTGTTAAATATTTATACTAAAGCCACATCTAAAGCCGTTTAAACGTATTTCACTCCGGGGAGGGCTATTCAAAAACCCAACCCTAATATCTATAAATATATTCATACGGTATATACAATCACACACGACGTTTCATCTTTGAAGAATTATCTGTTCTGTTTAAATTTTAGAAGCGGCTCTCCTAAGTGGGTCGCGCCGGCATTTCAGGGTGTGCCACTGGCACAAAGCACCGGCTTGTTCCGTTAGGAACACGGTGTTAAAACACACATAATCGATCTGGTAGCTTAAAAACGGTGAAATTAATCATTTTCTCACCTTGGCACCGATTTGGTTTCCGCACTGGCCGGCTTGAAGATGGACGATTTCCCTCATTTTGTCTTGAGATGGAGTACAAAACTCACTGCGCAACCTTTCTGTTTCTTTATTCAGCGGAGACTGCGCGTGAACGATGAATTGTCCATCTTATAAGAAAAGTGGATCCTCCCTTTCCATTCAAACTCGGATTCCCAATGGATGACTATAGCGATCCTTCGTTACTGACACCCGTGTAGACCAATTATATTTCACCCGCTTATCCTCCATTGGCTGAACCCGCTGTCAGTCAACTTGAGAGCCAACGTGTGACTTCACCCTCGAATCTTGAGACGTTGACCTACTTCCGCTGCGGTTGTTCGGCAATGAAATGCTGGCATCAGAGTATAACCTGTTTTCCTCATGAATACATTGAATGACTGGCCAATATTCTTCTTGATCGATCAAATAAAATCTTTTATTTTCGTTCATTTTTGAGACAGCAACCATAGCTGCGTGCCTTGTAGCATTACGCAGTCCACGTGGCCGGGTGTCTGTGCTACAGTCTGGCTGCCGTTATTTAGCGGAAACAGCCACTGCAGTATTGGTCGTATTGCTCTTCTGCATTTTCAGTCACGTTCCCAAAAAAACCACAGAAGTCTCGTTTTTTAATTTATTCTTTGTACCTCAGCAGCTTTCAGAGATATTACATTAAATTAGCCTTATATTTTTCACCAGTCAGTAACACAAGCAGCACTGGCAGCTCCGATAATTAAGTCATTTATGTATATTCAGAACAAAACACATCTGAGCAACGCCGTTCTGCTTGTAATCATCTAACTCATACATAGTTTGTATCCATTTGAGATAAGAGAGCTCAGATTCTAAAATATTTACTCACATACGACAACTGAGCCCAAATATGAGGATGATAGAGAAACAAAACAGGCTGAGCCATACACAGGATGACGGGGAATAAGAAAAAGCCCAGAACTTTGTGGACGTGTGTGTTAGAGTGGGCTATTGCTGCTTTAAAGCAGAGGCCTGGAATGAGAACAGATGGGCTTATTAATAGTTAATCCAAATGCCGGGGGGATGTGGCTGTGACACCCGCGCTGCTGGATGGTACAGTTGTTGTGGCCATGTCTCTCAGGACCGAGTGGGCAGACATCAAACCTCGGTTGTTGTTGCCATGACAATTAGGCTTTCTCCCTGGTCAGTTTGGACTTTAGTTGGGATTTGTCAGAGATTTTTGAGGACCCCCAAGCTTGAGCACAGTATCTCTGCATGCCACACATTTTTATGGAGATTAGTTCTCGCACAGAGCAGTATTTTTGTTCTGTTACTGAGAGAGTTAACTCATAATACCGCTCATTAAAGCTGAACAGCATCGTTTGGGATTCTTACTCATTCAGCCTGTATTTTGGCTGTATGTTTTGCACGAACATCACCGCTGTGCTCATCATATTTAGGTCGTGGGTATACTATACTGTGCTGTGTGTGTGTGCGCACAAAGGCCTCGTCTCAACCCCCGAGACAGTATGTAGTGTAGATGCCACTCCCTCCCCTCCCTACACACCACTCTGCATCACTGCATTGCCAATCCCCAACCTCACCAGTCATCATCCGTAATCACAGGCGTTCACAGAGATCACACACACGTGGACTATTAACAATTACAATTACAAACAATAACAATTACAATAACGCCTACTAACCCTCCTTACACCTGGAATGTTCAGTCACCTTTTGACCTTGGTTGTAATTACAGTGTAGTGAGTTCAGGCGTGATGCTGTGTTTGATTTGATTTTACATGCAGATAGGTTTGCCATAACTTTTTGAATATGTTTTCATGCCTTTTTGATTTACCCTGACTTGCTCATTATTGCAGATACAGACAGGCAAACTAATTATGTTCTACTGTTTGAATGTGACAAATGTAGTCATTTACTTTCTATAATTTGTAGTTTTCCTTCAGAAACAGTAGAGTCTGAGTTTATGAGAAGTCAAACCAAGTCAGGTTTATTTGTGTAGCCCAATATCACACACAATGTCCCAAAGGGCTTTACAGGCCCACACAGCCCAAATCTCTCTCTGAAGACAAAGAAAACTCCCCTTAAAAACCTTTACATGACCCAAAAAAGGACCAAACTTTGGGAGAGACAATACAAAGAGAGATTTCCGCTCCTTGAACGACCGGATGTGCAACAGAAAGTCCAAGTGGGATGAATGACTTAACAACATAAAAGTCAGTAACGATGTAGGAAGGTGACAGGAAGAGATACAACACCTGAGATCTGATTTAGTAAAAAGAAAAAGATGCTGTGGGTCCTAATGTTAATTATGACGATCTCCTTTGGTTTCAAATACACAAGGGGTTCATTTTCTACGGTACACTACCAAACGCCCATAAAGCTGTATAACCAGTGCTGCAGGAATAATTATCCTTGAACCTTGCTAACCAGATGATTGGGCTGAGATGATCATCCATGGTGTGTGTGTGTGTTACTATAAGTGGAGATGGCTGACATAACTGATCAAAGTAAAGTATATTTAAGTCTATGACTTAAAAAATCTGTATTGGTAATGAATGGAGGGGCAGAATGGGGAAACATGGATGGAAACATCATTTACCTTGAAGGATAAACCTAATTACATAAACATACATTATTTTAGTGTGATAACCTGTGAATGCCACAGGCACCAAGTGGAGAACCAAAGTGTCATTTGTCAAATGTTCCCAGAGTGGCAGACAGGGTGTATTTGTGCAGACAGCTCTGGTATTTGGTGGGAATTCTTTCTGATCTCATTCCCCTTTGTTCCTTTGTCTACGGCCACTTTCCCATCATTGATCAATTATTAATTCTTTCTTTTTCTTGTGAAGAATGCAGCATGTGCAGGAAGACCTTTGTGAGGATCTTAAAAGCTTTTAGTGCAGTGGGAGGAGATTTTGCCGTCCCAGGCCTTTTTATGTGTACATCACAATGAAGCACTGCCCACAGTGTGCTTACAGTAACATGATATTTGTCTCTCCACTCACTGCTCTGTTGAACGAACACTCCCTGCCTTGACTCAGCATCCCTCCGCATACTGCATCGTACGACCCCCTCCCCCCCTCGGTGGACAGATCAATATTTCAAAATGCAAACAGCTGCTCCTGCTACAATGTGCACTCTCTCTCAATACTACTCAAATATCTTGACTTAAGTACCCGTAAAGTAACACATGTAATGTGATAAATAAAAGGCGAGCCAATTGGAACCTGCAGCGTCATCCACCGATGATGTAATGGTGCAGCTGATTTTATGGTAGTTTGACGCTGGCAATGGAAGTTCCAGCAGCTTTGCAGTGTTTTCATCATGAAAAAGGTGGGGTTTTTTTTATTTCAACGCTCTTTTTTGTTTTGTCCCTGAAAATATTTTGATAAAATCAGTGGAACCCATTTTAAACATTGGATGTTCTTTTTGTACTGCATTTTGATATCAAATAAGTGGATGTGATGGTGAATTACTGGGCTGTTTCCCATAGTTTAGCTGTAGCTACATGGTAGCTGTATCGTACGTGCAATGATGTGCTATATCCACGATCAAATTTTTGAAAAATACCGTTGAATACATTTCAGATCATGAAAATGTAATTTGAGTTGTGTCATATTCATGTCACTCCCGAATATCAGTATCTTGTTTCCCCGAGCGTTGTACTCTAAGTCCGATGGTCAGTGCAGTGTGCAGACAGGAAGTGTTTTGAATTTCGGTACTGAAGTGATGCATTTTAAAACTGATAGACTTTTAGAGAAAAATATAGATCAGAATAGAAGCAATATATCTCGTAAAAGACACTTGAAGCAAGTCATCATATTCTAAAAAAGAATCATGGACAACAGTGTTTCGTCAGCAGCAGAAGAGCTTTTTAAAGATCAATACAATGTTTTTAGGGGCACATTAAAACTTACAACAACAACATATCCCACAGTAAGTGTGTATGTAGTTTTGGAGGATAACAACATTGCTGCAAATAACATAGAAACATAGTAGAATAAACCTGTTTTTACAAAATGTCCTGTTCTGTTTTCTAACCCTGAACATGTGAACGCATCACATGCCGTAATGACGACGTCTCGGCCATCAACGGGAGCTATCAATCATCCCAAGAAGGCAACATGTCAACACGTATTATGACTCTCAAAGTGTAGAGTTTTCTAGTCCTGCATCTACTGTAAACACACCACGATCATCCAGCATGAAAACCCCAGGCACCTCGGCTCCCATATTTCCACGATTGAAGACCAGTTTCCAACCATTTCTGACCTACTCATCATAATCATCATTGGATTACGATCATTATAAAATCATTTTTCAACCTATGATATGAACGCTTTTCAGAGACACGGAGCCTTCTGTGAGATAGCGGAAATGAAGTATCGGGGTGGACAGGTGTTGAGTGGGAACAGCTGGGTTCATGTCCAGTATGTCTGCTGAGAGAACCACTGATTCACTCCCATATCAGGTTACGGCCTCCTCACTGCAACAGCATTCAGCCTGACATTCTGCTCCGACCACAGCCCTTTCACTCTGTAATCATGCATTTGAAATGATCAAACTGTGTCAAAGTATAATGTCACTATACATCTCTTTGTTTGAATCCAAGTTACACCCAGAGATGCCATTGTAGAAACCTACAATGGCTCAGGTGGGGTGAAATAGTTTTTGTCTTGTATTAAGGCCACTGAAACGTGGCTTTGAGACAGCAGAGACCTTCACAGGACAACAAAATCCTCCTTTGTCATTGTCATTGTCACCTATATACCAGTATCCGATACTGCTTCCCATTGACTGTTACTGAAATGCTGATTGCAGCCCTGAGGCCACGGTACTGTACAAACACACAGGACAACATATAATTTATTAGTCTGTGGACTTCCGACTACGTTTCTCTATTCTCTCTCTCTTTGAAAATTTTAAAATGGATCCCGCCGTTGATTCTACCGGTCATCCTCTATGCACAATGTGCCTTTAAAAGCAGATACTGCGTCTTTATCTGCTCTCCGTGGGTCAGTCATGGAGGCCATTTTTTGCTAATGCAGCCAGACAGTCATTGCCAGGATACGCACAGCCACAGCCACAGCCCCAGCCACAGCCACAGCCCCAGCCACAGCCACAGAGTCTACTTAGCACGATGGTGAGTTCTGCTGATAAATGATATCACGTTACAAAAACAAACCGGCGGCACCGTGCTGTCATATCGCTGCGGGTTGCAACAGGGTGTGGTTCTAGCATCTATTGAACCACCCAGGGTGATTGGCACTTTGTTGCACCTTTTGGTCGTATTTACATCTGTTTGTGATGCTAAAATGACATCTGAAATCATCGTAAGGAGCATTTTGACTGAATATATGATGCCTATTTGATTTTTGATGAATTATGAGAAACACGTGACCATGAGAACATACAACATGAGAACATGGAACATACTACTCCAAACAAAGAGATACGGTAAGAGGCTGAGTCACTGATGGATTTGCGGTCATCATTGCATATTTAGGATTAGTCTGACCACTATTCACACATGGCCATGACTGGGCTGAGGACACGGCACTTTAATCTTGCTTCTGAATACAAATGGACATCTTGTGCTTGGATCAATGGATCATCCCTAGCCCGGGGCAGACGTCCAGGCAAAACAGGCAGACACAAAATCTATTCATTCTCATCAGTTTACGTCACTTCATCCCGATAGAGAGGATCTTTGTGTAACTGCTGATTCACCACAAGCCACCACATTGCTGCAAATATGCTTTGCATGTTATCTCAGTATTCACAAAGCAAGATTGTTGAGGTTTACTTAAGACAGTGTCCATAAAATGAATTTCCCATGCATCAATCATAGGCGTACAACACATGCATGAAAAAGGCTGTGCAGCAGTGTGTCCAATACAGGCCCAGGTTCTTACTTTTAGCTGTACAATAACGATGAATTACATTCAAAATACTGCAATTTGTTCATTTTCTAATGTGAAATATAAGTATAATCTATTATCTATGCAGAAAAGTACATAGTCATATGGGCGTGTTCCCTTTGTGCTTCACATTGCATAAAGTATGTACTACATGATAAATTGATAACTATGTATCATCCTCAAAAAAGTATTTTGTCTGCAGTTACTATTTTAGCAATTTCGACAACATTCTGTTCAAATGGTTACAGAACTCAACACTGGTAAATAAAACGTAACGCATCATGATTTGGTGTTTTTTAGTCTTTGTGAACTCAGCAGATTCAGAACAAGCGCAGTCTGTTGTATTAGGTTGCCATCTAGCGGCGAAGTTTGGAATTGTTTATATGGACCGCAGGTGGCCGCAAAGTAAACGTTGGATTAACTGGGTCATGTTATACATTTTTACATATCCACCTATATTTCATATTATATTTCAGAGAAAACCACTTTTTGTGACAACATTATCATATGTTTTTTAATCTGTACAAGATGCTTAAAAAAAACATTTGAGGAGTTTTAATCCAACATATAATGTAACTTGTGCACAATTTCAATAAAAGGGATTTTTAAATGTGAAGCTCCTTCTGTAGCTGACTTGGCACCAGCACATATATTGATAATGGGCTCCTAATTTTACTCAGAGCTTAATCAAAGTCACTAAAGGATTTTATTCAATACCGGAGTGATTATATGATTTGAGATGTTTGTAAGTTTAATGTACAAAAACCCTGAAAAGGAGATGTATTTCTATAGTTGGAGTTAAATATTGACCAATGCTAATATAAATTTATCTATATTGATACTAATATAGATTATTAAGATTAATATAGATTAATATTAGCGTAATAATGCTTTTTTAGAACATGTAACCCGTTTTGGTTTTCAAAAGTATGGTTCAAGAAGTTATTTTTGAGGGTTACAAGTGTCCATGATTTTGTCCTTTATTATTTTGGATGTAGGACAGTCACATACAAGCATGTACTGCTGTATATTTTCAGTCAGTACTTACTAATATATAGACTGTTTGACCATGTTTATACGGGCTATATTGTTTAATACTTATTGTATAATATGTTGAATAATGCTGTGTACTGTTTGTGAGTGATGACTGTGTACAAAGTACCACTAGTATTGATTTTCCTGTCACAGTAACAACCTCACACAGTTATAGTTTTCAAAATCCCTTTACGCATCCAGTGGAGACCCAATGATAAGAGACGGTGTTTTTTTGATTCTTTATTTACAGGGGGAACTTTGGGGACTGGTCTGTTGAGGATGCTGCCTGCCGGGGATGATCCGGGTCAGTTAGAGCAGCGTGCAGGTTACTCGTGAAGTCCCCCCATCAGAAGTGTTGTTTGCGTCCTCCGTCTCTCTGCCAGCTGTAAAAGGCACAGCCTTTACACTGGAAGGTGAATAAATACCGGTGAGGCATCCCTATCTGTCTGATGAATAACGAAGCTCGTGCATGAGGAGCATGAAACGGTGATGTTTAGTAAAGGTCATAAAGGCCTATGACATCATTAATGGCTGTAACCTTCATTGGTTCTGCTCTTCTTCTTACTGTACATTCATGTGTAACAACAGCATGCACTGGTACTTTGGCAGCTCTATGGTGCTGCAGTTTGGACCATAAGGGCTGTAAATGCAAACATAATCAGTTCATGGCTTCTGGGTAATCCAATCTGTTGTCTTCTATACTGTGCACCATGCAGTTCAGTCAAATCAATCAAATACGTTACCTAAAGGCAGGACATTATCCACAAAGTAATCCCTCCTGTTTATGTTGCCAGCAGGACGGTACTGCCCAACCACAAAGGCCTTGTTACCATCGGTCGCCATACCCACGCCCACTTCAGTGGAGGCTCTCCAAACCACCTGGGTAAAATGACCTGACAACATGGGACGCCACGTTATTCTATACTTCAATATACTTCACGTCCCATCTCTGAGGAATGTTGGGTTTACTCAGTTAGCGGCATTATAATAAAAACCATCATTACAATATAGCTCCTGTACTTCAAATAACTACACAACGCATGAAAAATGAATTTACATATTCTTTTATGATTATTAACGGGATTTCATTTTACCGGCTTTGGGATGGTATCCAGGATCATCCCACTTGTAAAACTGAATCTCAGAATACCACTGGTCAACAGCTTCACGCCCTGATACATGAAACAAACAAAAAAACACAAGAAAAACACGTTATAGATAGATAGATAGATAGATAGATAGATAGATAGATAGATAGATAGATAGATAGATAGATAGATGGGATGAGAGGACACCTGTAAGGTGAATGCCAGCTGAGCTGTAGCTGGAGAAGAGGTTCTCCCCGTTGTCTGTGTCACTGTGTTCCAGGCCTCCCTTTGACAACAGGTAGTCAGCCCATTTCTGGGCCGTGGCACTGAGCTCACTGCTGAGGGTCAGCGGCTGCACGCCGTGCCTCTTCCTGTAGGCATTGTGGGTCTGAAGGAACTCTTGCTGAAAACTTGCGCCTGCAGACACGAGAGACGGTTTAGCTCATTTGATGAGTTTACAGAGTTTAGAGGGAAAACGTGTCCGATCTTGATGATTCCACTTTGGAATTTAACTTTCATTCCCCCACGGTAATCTAAACTTTCCGGATGTTGTGTTGTTCCCGTGGAAAATAATTCTGGAAAAGTCTAACCTGCCATTGTGTCTGTTGTCGTGGAAGCTGGAATGGAAATGGATAAAATTAGGCTGGAGAAACAACAACAACAACAAAGACACGGCGGGTTATCACATTATCAGATAATAAGGAAATAAATGACTGTAGGGCACATTCACATTTATCCCCATGAAAAACATTGTTCAGGCACGTTAAGGAGGAGAAAAATGAATCACTTCCTGTAAGTACTGCAGTCTCCAGTACCTACCTGGATCTGTGTTCAGCCCTGATGTCTGAGCGTTTGTCCTGTGAAGACACCGTCACACTGCTGTCTTGAAGCTGCTGTTTATATACATGAGCTGGACCTCTCCCTCCTCACATCTAGGAGGAGACAGACTCTCAGCCCAAGCCTCTAATTACTTCACTGCACCACTCGATCTTGTTTTACGGCGCACACTGCAGGCCGCCTGTAGAATATTCCTCCGTCTGCACGTGCACTGAAATCTTCAGTCAATTCTCTGTGATGAACTGTTGAATCTTGAATTGAAATTGAGTGTCAGCTGTAACAAATCTACTGTGAGACATGGTGATGAGCAGACATATTTGTAATCTGTGGTGCTGTGAGTTTTGTTTAGGGTTTGCCCGTCTAAGTCTGGGTTACCACCCTCATTATTCATTACAGTGAGTTGCCAACATTGTTTTTTACCAAAGAAAACACGTTCACAAAGCAGTGATGAGTTAAGGCATGTGGAATCGTTGCCAAACAGGTTCTGGAAAATCCTCTCGCATGAAGCGTGGATTCCTCGAGTGATCGGCTACCTGTGGTGGTTTTAACAAGCCGAAGCCTGAGTAAGAGCTGGAGAAGCAGAAGACTTCAAAAGCCCATCTGTCATCATCTCACTGTAAAAGGCCCTCTTACATCCTTAACATGTGCATTAACATTGTCCTCTTCACCAGCAAAGACCAAGACAAGCTACACTGGTTATGAATTCATAATGATATGAGGTCGGATGAGATGAGCTCTGGTCCTGAAGCGTTCAGTGATACGGTGGGATGATCGGGTGTTGGGATGGATCGGTGCCTCGGAATGTCGGAGTCTCAGGCGCTGCATTGTTGAAGCCTAAACAGAGGAATGTGGATGGGCTAGAATGAAGAATGAGAGAGAGAGAGAGACACGATGAGTCAGGTTGAGGGGACACATGGAGGTTAGAGTGAAAGATGATGGCATTAGTAGGGAGAGAGAACTAATGGATGACGAGGATAAGTAAGTAGATGAAGGTAGGAGGTAAAGCACTGTGCACTGAGTGAGTGGGGAGAAACGGAGCTTAGTGATGTTCTGCCATTCATTTAAACGGCATCAATAATACAGGAGGATGATTGGGAGAGTAAGGGAAGGTAATGGACGGGCAGAGGAAGGCAGGGATGGAGGGGTGAGTAGTGAAGAAGATGGATTTAAGAGGTGATAGGATGAGGATGAGTAAGGTAACTGAACGTAAACACATGAGGGGATGAGCTGTGTGTGTAACAGAGTGGGTGGGGTGGGTTACACGGGGAGAGGAATGGGTTAACTTTGTGTGTGTCAGTGTGTGTTTACAACCCAAGGATAAAACCTGAACAGACACTCATAAAAACAAGTAGAGTAGCAAACTGGTGAGCATGTGGTCTAAGCCTTTGTGTTGTCCAATGAGATGAACATTGTTGCCTGTAGAGTCTTTCAGAAACAAATCCTCATTGTAACTGAAGTGAAAGGTCAAGAGTCCGTGAGTGTAACATGTTAGTCATCGGCTGGATACTTAACCCTGCCTCCATAGGTCACCAGGATATATTATATTATATTATATTATGTTATGTTATGTTATGTTATGTTATGTTATGTTATGTTATGTTATATTATATTATGTTATATTATGTTATATTATATTATGTTATGTTATGTTATATTATATTATATTATGTTATATTATATTGTGTTGTGTTGTATTGTTTTGTATGCGTCATACTGCACCAGATCATATCATATCATATCATATCATATCATATCATATCATGTCATGTCATGTCATATCATATCATATCATATCATGTCATGTCATGTCATATCATATCATATCATATCATATCATATCATATCATATCATTCAATCATATCATGTCATGTCATATCATATCATATCATGTCATGTCATGTCATGTCATGTCATATCATATCATATCATATCATGTCACGTCACGTCACGTCACGTCACGTCACGTCACATCATATATCATATCATATCA